>JAXGGA010005924.1:0-74010 GCA_038373865.1 Uloborus plumipes | reverse complement strand
CTTTTTTAGAGGGTTGAAACTGATTTTAAATGAGTGAGATACACGAAAACGATAAATTCCATTCAAAAAATAAAGAAGTAGTTTTAAGAATGAAATGAAAAGGAAGAGTTGCTGATACTTTAACACTTGGAATATCTTCCAATTTTTCTATGACCATTTTCGCACACAGAGAGAAATTCTCCAAATGAAAAAAGTTGTACGAGAGCAAAAGAGTTATAAACCATATTGGGCAAATTTGAAGTTATGAAACCGAGCATCCATAATCCTTAACAACTGTCTACAATCGAGAATTGCAAAATGATGTGTAAAATTCCATTTCCGAAGTGATTACATAATTCATCTGCATTATGCCGTAATTTCTGGCTTCAGCCGATGCCATTGAAATGAAATAGGGCGAAGCTTTTGACCCCGTGAGGCAACTATTTCAGTCGTTGCAGGAGAAAGTGCAACAGGAGGACAAACCAGTGACGAGGAGATCTCCAAACCACTCTAGTGACTAGGAGCGCCCCGATGGGAGGTCACAGGAGGTCACTGTGAACCACTAAAAATTTTCTCATTCGGCAAATTTGGGACACAGCTGAAATGTTCATACGCCCAAATGTTTCAATTCATTTCATGCATTTTTGGGTGCATACAGTATTTAATCATAAGGGTCATTGCATAGAAATGTCAACCTCAGCCGAAGAAAAAAAAATACCGAAGTGAAAAAAGTATCAAAAAATAAATAAATAAACAAACAAATAAACATCATACAACATAAGAAGTTAAAAAAAAAAAAAATTGAAAAAGTATTGTAATGATCACTGAGAGTAGGCATAATAAATAGTTTGTGATGTGTTTACTGCTTGTTATTCGATGGTTACGTTCGTCACGTTACGATAGTCACACTCCATCTTGAGTAAGAGTGACACTTAAGACTAAAAAAAAGTTAAGATTTAATAAATGTGTTTTATGTTTTTCAAAGCCAACTTTACACATTTTTCAAACATATCATTCAATTTTTAACACTTGCTTAACTTAGAGAAATTTTTTGCCTCACAACATGAGCATCAATTCTCAGGGCTGCAAAAATGTTACGTTAGTCACGCTGCTATTTTGGTTGAAAAAATATCTATGTCAGTAATTTTGTTTTAAATTCTTAGCAGAAATGATACATAGATACCATGTACATTGTAAATCCACCAGCATAACTAAAAAATATTTTTTATTAAGTTACAAGTAAAAACAGTTACAAAATCAGCTCTGAATGTTACGTTAGTCAATATGGAATGATCCATTCTTCAAGTGATGTGAAATCGGATTTTAACAGCTGTGTAAAAACAACTAGTACACTGATT
Source organism: Uloborus plumipes (assembly GCA_038373865.1). Classification (NCBI taxonomy): domain Eukaryota; kingdom Metazoa; phylum Arthropoda; class Arachnida; order Araneae; family Uloboridae; genus Uloborus; species Uloborus plumipes. The sequence continues at coordinate 72,673 of JAXGGA010005924.1, read as the reverse complement.
GTAGTGGGCGGTTTCAAAAGGTGAAAGTTCAGAGAGCAATATTGAATCTTAATAAATCAGAACTTAAAGGTTTTTAAGACGTCGCGTCGCATAGAAAAGATGTTAGTGCCAAAGTATGAAACGTCGGAGCTCTATAGAATGCCTAGGCATTACATATAATGTTGGAGATTCTTAAAAATGGTATCAGATTAAAAAAAAAATAATAAAATAATTAAAGTGATGTTTGCAACTACATTAACTAATTAATTACAAATATGACTAAACTTAAAATTTACATTTTTAAAACTTTCGAAAAACAATGTTCCAAGCATTACTGAGTCAAAGTGTGTCACAAGTTTATCCAAGATATAAAAAAAACCTTAATGTAATGTATTTGAGTATAATCAAATTCAATATTTGAGAAAAGTACACAATACATAACCAGAAAAATAAGGTAAAATATAGCAAGTATGTAGTGTTGTATAAAATAGAAATCGAATGAGTATTACAGGGACTCTATTTCTTAAAACTTTTTCTGTTGATGATGAAAATTGATGCATAAAAGCTTTCAGAAGACGACACAAAAAATAAAAGCAATATGTTCCAGAAGTATAAAAATGATTCGTTTTGCTCTTCTTCCTTTATCGAAATGGTTTAATTTAAATAGTTCCTACCAGGTGTTGAACATTTCAAACGCTTGTTCAACACAAGAAATTTTCTTTACATCAGGCGAAAACTAAGGGCCCTGCTTCACATCAGCAGAAAACGCGGCCGAAACCGAAGGCAGAAACTGAAAATCCGGGAACTTTCCATAGGAACACCATTTAATTCATTTTACGTTTCTGCTTTATTTTTCTGCTTTACGTCAATGAGGGCCCTTAGAGACCGAAGCAGATTTGACAGAATCCTGCTTTTATTGCATTTTATACTCGCTGTTGCGTAAGCTCTTTCAATGACACCCCGATCAGTTTTTAGCATAAGTAAGAACAAAAATCAAGTATCTTTAAGCACATTCTGAACCTCATTAATTCCTCACAGTGTTTACAAAATGCAAATCTCATCAATCAGCCAATTGATCCTGCAGAAAAGTCGGTGATAACCTTGAGGTATGTAGTTGTAAAACATTGAAGTAAACTACGGTAAATGAATCATTGTTTTCTTATTACTTAAAACATCTCATGATTTTACTGCTAAATTTTATAATCTAACAATAAGCTAGTATTTTTTGATGAAACATAATTAGGCGGGCGATTTTTTTTAAAAAAGGGTCTTTTTGTGATCAAGGATTGGTCCTTTTGATTGCGGTTTTATGTTGCTTTTACACTCATAAAAAAATCTGGTATGGGTCCCACACTACTTCCTTTTACGTGTAAATTTCTTTGTAGATACCTTAGTGTTAAAATAGTGCTCAAGATAGCAATTAGAACATTTACACCCCTAGTTTGCCACGAAACAATGCAAAACAAATGTTTTACAAGGATTCATTTTCTGGATATCGCCGATTTTAACATCATTCAGTGGATTTTTCGCAAAATATCGCCAATAGCGCCAAATTGAACCCAAATTCAAAAAATATTTTTTTTCGCCAAATTTGTCACCAACTTGGCGATATGTAGCCAAGTTGGCGTCAAACACTTGGCGACCAAAAGCTTGGCGATATATCGCCAAGTGGTCGTGCCAATTCATCTGCATTGAAATTAACACTGATTTACCCCAAAAAAGGGGTAAAACACCCTCTTGGGAGCATTTTAATGCAACCACAAGGGGAGGTGCACAACTAGACCCCCCTCAGAGCGTACATATCAAACTAAAAGCTTCTACGGCATATAGTTTTTGAGTTATGCGACACACATACGTACGTACAGACGTCACGAGAAAACTCGTCGTAATTAACTCGCGGGTGGTTGAAAATGATTTTTCGGCTGTTTATATGTTGGCAGATACATATGCACGTGCTAACAGGTCGAAAAAAACTACGGAACATTCATTCGGGGGTGAGCAAAATCAAAATTTAGACTCAAATTTGAGTGTTTTTTTTTTTTTTTTCGGGATCACAATACTTCCTTTACTACGTAAAAGGAAGTAAAAAGGAAAGTTCCCTGTGTTCTTTTTAATTTACATTTTGTTTAATTTTATCCAATAAATAATTTTTGTATTTGTGCACAAAACTGTTTATTAAATTTTTAAAGCGCAATGCCATGCAACACATCTAACATGAAAAACAGTTCTGCAAAAATACATTTTCCTGATATTTTTTCGAGAGGAAACGGCAGAACCGTCTTCATAGATCCATGTTAACTGGCCTTGACGGATGATTTTCATAAATTGTTTTTCGGATTCCACTAAGCCTTTGATTGTTTCTAGTACTTCCATTTCGCGCTCGTGACAGAGCACTTACGGCCAGATTGTTCTTGGTGCCTAATATGCTAAGTTGAGGAAAAGGTCTTGGATTAAAAAAAAATGTTAGAAACATTTTAATAAAAAAGTAATGCACGTGATCTCTATTCAAATAAAACGAATGAAACACTGATTGATTTATCATATACCCCTTTTTTAAAAAAATGCTAAAAATATTTTATATTAGACAATTGTAATGAATGGGGGGAAAAACCGTGTTTTGTTTAGATTTAAAGGAAAGATATTGTGTCTGATGCTTTGTCATCTCCATTTTAGAAAAAACGTCAAAATTTTGCTTGCGCATGTATTTTGGCGATACCTATAGGAGAAGGCCAGTTATGTCATTTTTCCTGGGGAGGAGGGGAGGAGTCAAAGGGTGTACTGTCTAATCTTTTATCGTAAAACCTTCCTCGCATTTGCGCATGCCTGAGGTCTCTTCGGATTTTCTCAAAATAGGGGGGAAATGCAAAGTAATATTCAACAGGAAGTAAGAAGCGAAAACAGAGGCAAATGCGTCTCCTTATCCTATCACCCCTTTTTCAAATGGAAGCGATCGTGACTGCCAGGCGCGCAATACGCAGACAGACAGTATGTTAACTTTGTCGGCCAACAACAAGAACCACTGCCAAGGTCGGATCCAGCTTCTGGTTAAGGAGGGGGTCATTTTTGGAAAGGGGGGGTCAAAGTGCAATTTTTGTGTAAAAAGGGGGGTTTTGGCAATTTTTTCGTAATATAAGTCCCAAAAAATGCATTTTTTTGATGTATTTGGTCGGTGGGGGGGGGGGGATCATGACCTCCATGACCTCCCCTCTGGATCCGCGCCTGACCACTGCCACCTGTATGTAAAAACCGAAATTTTGCAAAGAGAAGGGAGCCTCGCCTCTGCCTCCACGCCCCAAAGGAGGTGGCTGTCTAAGAGACCCCATTGTACCTACAGTTTTGAATTAGTATATTTTTTATTTTTCTTTCTTTTTTATTTAATCTTTTTTGACTATAATTTTACATAATTTTTTTAAAGGAGAGAAAGAATTCGTGCGCTTCATAACATTACTGTAATGTTATGCTTAGTACAACTCACATACTTTTATAACAGTTGCTTAAGTTTACTACAAATACAAATACAAATACAAATGTGACGACCAGCAACAGGCTCTGGGCCCAACTGGGCTGGTCCTAGTCAAATTATAGATCCCAATGAAGATCAATGGCCCTCTTAAAACTATATACTCCCTTGCTCCTTACCGCCTCTTCCGGTAAACTATTCCAAGTTCCCACTACTCTGCTAAAATAGTAATTTTTCCGAATTTCCAGGTTAGCCTGAGATTTAAACAGCTTATAACAATGACCCCTTGTCCTGCTTTCCGTGCAAAAATTTAACCCTATAACATCTTTCATTTTGATAAATTTAAACAACTGAATCATGTCCCCTCTGGTTCTCCTTTGCTCAAGACTATACATATTAAGCATTCTAAGTCTGGAATCATAGTCTAAATTAGAAAGTCCATTCACTAACTTTGTAGCCCTCCTTTGTACCCTTTCCAATAAATTAATATCTTTCTTAAGGTAAGGAGACCAAAACTGAACAGCATACTCTAAATGAGGTCTTACCAAACTTCTATATAAAGGCAGAAGAACCTTCTTTGATTTGTTTGAAATAGATCTATTTATAAACCCAAGCATCCTATTGGCTTTGTTACTAGCTATGCTGCACTGTTGACTAAACTTGAAGTCTTGATTTATTAAGACACCTAGATCCATAACATTTTCTGCCTTACTAATGACTGAACCCTGTAAATAATAGCTTGTATGCTTATTCCCATGACCTAAATGCAGCACTTGACATTTCCCAACATTTACTGCCATGCCCCACTTGTCTGCCCACTTAGTAATATGATCCAAATCCTCTTGCAGCTGATTTACTTGTTCATCATTTTCTACAACCCCCATAACTTTGACATCATCAGCAAAACAATTCATGTTTCCAGAAACATTTTCATGAATATCATTCATAAAAATAATAAACAAAAGTGGACCTAAAACTGATCCTTGGGGAACCCCACTTAAAACCTCACTCCATTTAGAATGATTACCCCTTACAACTACTCTTTGTTTCCTTCCTGTCAGCCAATTCCTAACCCAAACTAAAATTTTACCTCCAATTCCTATATCAGCTAATTTACTGAGTAGTGCAACATGCGGCACCTTATCGAAAGCTTTTTGAAAATCAATGTAAACAATATCTACACACTTTTTATTATCTAAAGCCATGGTGACCTTGTCATAAAAATGTAATAAATTAGTAGCACACGATTTACCTTTCCTGAAACCATACTGCAAACTAGTCAACAGACTATTATTTTCTAAGAAATCCATAATCTTAATTTTAAATAAAGTTTCAAAAATTTTGCAAACCACTGAAGTAAGACTGACAGGTCTATAATTTCCTGCATTACCTCTAGACCCTTTCTTGAAGAGTGGCGTAATGTTAGCCAGTTTCCAGTCCTCTGGCACTGTCCCTGAGTTATACGAAGCATTGAAAATTTTTACAATAGTATCTACTAATTCCTCAGCACATTCAACTAGAATTTTTGGGTAAATATTATCTGGTCCCGGAGCTTTAGTTGTTTTAATTTTTTTTCAAATGAAGTAAAACGTCCTCCCTAGAAAAAACAAAATCCTCAAGCTGTAGAGTAGCTTGTGTCTTACTTGTGTCAACTGTTGAGATACAGTTATCGTTAAAAACACTGGAAAAAAAGTCATTTAGAACATTAGCAATATCCCCATCATTCTGAATTAAATTTCCATGCTCATCAACCAGTGGCCCAATTTGACTATTTCGAACTTTCCCAGAATTTGCGTAAGCAAAAAACCCCTTTGGGTTCCTGTCAATATTATCTGCAAGCTTTTGTTCCAATTCTCTTTTCTGAAACCGTACCAAATACTTAAAACTACGCCTAGCCTCACAATACTGTAGCCTATCTGCGCTGTGACCAGTTTCTTTTAACTGACGAAAAGCAGTTTGCTTACGGTTTAGAGCGTCCTTAGTTTCCCTAGTGAACCACATGGGCCAAATTTTAGTGTTTAATCCTTTTCTCCTAAAAGGAACATAATCCCCAACTGTTTTTGCTAGTTTTTCCTTAAACTCAGTCCACTGCAGATTTACCTCGCTATTGTCCAAACCTGATGAAAAAACTGTTTTCAAACTCTGCCTGAGTGCGACAAAATCAGTATTTCTGAAATTAGGCACAATCCTAAAATTTTTGTCTTTGTGCATATCAAACTTAATCCCAAACCTAATACTGTTGTGGTCACTATCCCCAATATGCTCCCCTACACATAATGCCTGAACAGAACCTTCAACATTGTAGAAAACTAGATCCAAAACAGCATCCTGCCGTGTTCCCCCAGAAACAACTTGATCTAAAAAACAGTCACCAATTACTTTTAGAAATTCCTCTTCTTTACTATTATTGGGGTAAGAATTATTCCAATCAATGCCCGGAAAATTGAAATCCCCCATTATAATTACCGGTCCCTTACTCGACATGTCTCTAATAATACGATACATCTCTTCATCTTGACCCTGGCTTAGATTAGGTGGCCTGTAAATGTTACCCAAACGCAATTTTTTACCCTTACTGCTCATCAGTTCTAGCCAAACCATGTCAATATCATTAGGTTTGTCATTTATTGCCAATTCATTGCAAGTTAAAGTATCCCTAACATAAAACAAAACCCCACCACCTCTTTTACCTGCCCTATCTTGTCTAAACAAATTATACCCAGCAATACACAATAAATCATCATCATTTTTGGTAGCCCATGTCTCGGTAACTCCAATAATATCCAACTTCTCATCTATAATTATGCTTTTCAATTCTTCCATCTTGTTCCTAATACTGCGAGCATTGGTATAAAGAACCTTAAGCATGCCCAACTTGCTTTTATTCAACCCCTTGCGATTTCTTGAATCGAAATTGTTAAAATGACTGCTCTTATTCATCTCCCTATTACTATTTCTAATAAAACCTAAAGAGTTTGCATTCTTTTGAAAACTGCTCCTTGAACCATGCCCCCCATTCCAACTTAGTTTTTTGACTCAGAAGCCTCTAAAACCAAACCACTAACCATTTTGACCCCTATAGAACTCAGATGCAGGCCATCCCTACCAATCCAATCACGCTTGCAATGACTCCACACATCAACAAACCTGACACCGCGTTTTTGGCAAATTTCTTTTAGTAACAGGTTCATGCACCTAGCCCGCTGATTCAACCAGCTCCTGTGCACTCCATACCTGGGAAGCAAACCAACCACTTGGACACTGGTCGAACAGTTAGTTGCTTTGTCCAACAGGGAATTCCATTCTTTCCTAAACTCCTCATTATTACTATGGCCTACATCGTTGGTTCCCACCCACAAAGTAACTATATCCTCCTTATGAAATGTCCCCTTCTTCTCTGCAACCTTATTTACATCCATCACCCGAGCCCCTGGTAAACAACACCTAGCCACCTTACGTTTTACCCTCCCGATTGAATTTCCCACTTCGCGCACCATTGAGTCCCCCAAAATTACCCCCTTCATTTCCCAGTCCGTCTCCTTACTAATAACTTCCCCCTTCACCTCTGGAACATCCCTACTAACTAACTCACAGCTAATGCCCACATCCTTTTTAGTAATTTCCCCCTTCCCATCTGGAGTGCTTATCTCATCCTCCTCTATCCCACAACCTAAGGCTATTTGGGCCTGCAAAATGGTCATGCTATGTTTCAATTCAGAGAGCTCAGCACACTTGGTGCAAATATAATCCAGCTCACTAATTGACTCCTCCTTTCCCTCATACTGGCAGAACAAGATGAGGGAGATCGACTAGATCGGTTGGATTCTCTGATTCCTTAATTTTAATGCTATCTAAACATCCTTATCAACATTTTAAATCTATTTAATTTTCCAAAATATTTTTTGAACCAAAAACAAAGTTTGATAAAAACTAATGCTACTTTTTAAGAATCTTCATGGTTTGAACTGATTCAGATGCAACAGGATTGACATTTTTTAATGGGTTGACATTAAATGACGAGCCTACATCTAATAGCCTAATCTATAAACAAAAGAAAATTAAACGAAGTTCAAACTAATGGTAAGAATACAATTAACGATATTCAAGCGGTAAATTTACACAGTAAACTAAAATGAACAAGTTTTATAGAAGCGGATGCAAACAGATTGCAAATTTCGCAATTAATCGAGCGTAGGCGCACAAAAACAGCTCAAAGTTGAAAAATTTCACAGCAGGTTATGTTTCATTAAGATAGAGCGATGAAACATCTATTTTAAAAATGAAATAGTTCATTTTTTAAATGGAAGAATTTTAAGTTTGACCCGAGATGAAAAATAGTGTGAAGAATGCATTTTTAGCGAAATATTTTGTAAAATGTCTATTTATCACATTAAAGGAAAAAGTTCACTTTTGGCTATAAAATACTTTCAGAAAGTTATTTTAAGTTCGCCTAAAGAGCTCCTGTAAATTTTCTAATTTTTTTAGGAATTCCACGAAATTTTAGTACAATTTTAGGAATTTTAGGGGGTCTGAAATATTTTAGGAAATTTAGGAATTTTAGGGGGAATGCGAGCCCTGAAAATTTACATGTCTTTCAAAAGAGTTTTATTTTCTGCACAAAATGAAGTTTGTTCTAATTTCTCCAAATAATTGGCACAGAATATATTGTGGTTTCTAATTATCCGAAAATCCAACGCTCAGCTCAATTTCATTACTGAGTTAGAGGAAAATGTTACGACTTTCACACATCGCGCCAAAATTAAATTGAATCGGAGGGGCGGGGGTGCGAAGGGGAGGTTTTTTTTTTCTTTCTAAATTTCTTAGATAGGTAAATCAAAACATCATTAACTTGAAGCAAAGCAACATTTCTCATGAGGTAAAAATAGCTTTTAATGAATTATAAACAGTTTAGTAGGTTATAAGGGCAGTTGATTCACTAGTAAACTTGAAAATAATATTTTTCTATTTTAATGCTGAAGAGACGTGGATTAAAAGTAATGAGATTGCAACGAAGCATTTGTCTATGTGATTGATGTTACTATGATCTAAAGCTTGAGGGGACAAAACGGAATGAAAATAATAAACATTAAAACTATGGCTGCCTGCGATGCTAAAACTAAATCATGCACTAGAAGGTTTGCGGGAGTCGGCTGATGAGAGAAGGCTACGAAAAAGAAATTAAAAATAACCCAATTTCCTAGTTAACGTTTGTTGCTTTAGGTCTTTTTAAGGAATTTAATCTTATGGTAGCAAGAAACTGTATGATGTTTTCATGATTTTATAAAATTTTTGCAGGTTCACACCGGAACAAAACTTAAAATTTCGGATAGTAAACAGTGCAAGCTCGAAACAAGTGCTTTAGAAAGCTTTTGTATTCGCAAGAGAGTTTTTGAATCCAAATGTTTGCGGGTAGTTTCATAAGATAAAATAGATGAAATACGTGTATCACTCTTTCATGAAAAAAATTTTTTGAATAATATTTTTCAGTGATGTCACTCTTTGAGGGTGAGGGGGGTGGTGTCGTGAAATTTTAATGACAGTTTATGACAAGGGGAAGGTGCGAAGTAACAAGAAATGTGGTATCGCGCAGTTTTTTATTGGAAAATATTCATGGAAAACAGCATGATATGCGACAAAGGTATGAGGGGGCATAGTAAAATGTGATACTTATGACAAAGGGGGAAGGGAAGGGGTTCAAAAATGTTTTTAAAAGTATGACATCATTTATAGACAGCCCCTAAAGCAATAAATAATCTTTAAATTAGTTTTAAAAAAATAAAAAATACGCCACAACATGCACTTGCAATACATCAGCATGTTATATCTTTTATGAATTTTACCTTTTATTCAGAGTAACATACATACAAACGGACAAACCCACAAGTGAAACTAATAATTTAATAATTATAGTATAAAAAAACTGAAAAGTGCGCTTTTAGAGAGTTTTTTCTTTACAAATATAACTACTGTCGTCCCCGCTTAATCGGGTAACAGATAAACGAATCCCCGCTTATACGAATAAAATATCTCGGAACCGATGCCATAGACGTAATGTTAAAGATCCCCGCTTAATTGAATAATATTTCTTGGAACCGACAGTATTCGTTTAAGTGGGGCCGACAGTATTAAATACTCGCTAAGTTTACATGCACTTATAATACTTCATGTAATATAGTTTAGCCTTCAGTATTAATAATAGTCTTGAATGTATTACTTTTATGCTTGTAAAGAACGTGAATGTCATCTTTCATTCGGAGTTACATACAGACATACAAACAAACAAACCAACATGTGAAACTAATAAAGCGTATTAATGAGCGATGTCAATCACCAAAATCACCACAAACTCGAATAATAACTTAATGCAGGTGTATGCGTCATATTGCGAAACCTCTTAATGGAGGCAATAAAATGAGCCCTCGATTTAAACAGAGATAGACAAAACTTTTGTAAAAGTCACAGAACTGCGAGGTTTTTCCCGACAGATCAGTTTCAAATACACACAGCTGTTCTAGAAAGTTCGGTGAAGTTTGACCGAGCTGCTGATTCAATAATCTCGTATACTACAGGATATAACTGGAATTCATTGACAGGTGCAGCCACTGAGTTTACTGGGCGAAATTAATGCGTAATTTTGCATGTAATAGCTGGTGTTTGAAATATTTAAAGATTTTCCGTGGTTTGTCTCAATGTTGAGAAAATCAAAATTGGTTACTGGTAGTTTTGTGAAGCAAAGCAATTGTGTGTTAGTTTTTTTTCAACAAACGTCATTAAATTAATTGTTTAAAATTGAACTAGGGATCTCCACTGCCTGCTTGCTGCCGCTCACTAACCTCCGAAGATTGCTTAACATTCTTATTTGGATCGCGATGATTCAACGGGTGGTTCCTTTGTTAGCATTACAGATCTATTTCAAAAGTAAATTTTAAGGTTTTATTACGATTGACTCACAAAAATATTTCAATGCATAAGTAATTTTTTATATTATAAATAAGTGCATTAACATTTTGGAAAACTCGCAGTAAATGGGGGGGGGAGGGAAAAGTGTCAAAAATTTAACCAAAAACAATCGCATAAAATGTTATTGTAGCAAATGCACCCACAGCTCGATCATAGCATCCTAAGACTGCAGTTTCGCCCTTATTATGGGCTCCTCAGTTAGGAATAGCCAATGATCGAGCCGGAGGCAAAATTCCTCTTATTGTAGCTAAGATAGCCAACAAACTGGTAGATAAAGTGAATTTATCTTTCCAGCGAGCATCCGCAAACTACGGTGCGGCTCAACTCGAAATTTGAAGGCAAAAGCTGGATAATGTGCAATGAGTTACCGCCCGTAAGCCAGACTTGCAATCTTATAGAATGCTATGATCGAGCTGTGGGTGCATTTGCTACAGTTCTGCCTCAGCCCTGGCTTACGGGCGGTAACTCATTGCACATAAAATGTTATTGTATGATTTTCCGAACAAAGAATTTTTTTTTTGGCACTGACACGAAAAATCTCCATGAACTGGTGGGCTGGTCAAATGTTTCTGCGAACAATCTCGCCAAATTAGCGATTGGAAATTCCTGTAGTTGAAATGAATTCTTTTGGTGTCGCCATCTAGCAAACTTTTTTAACATTATTCTAAAATTTTTACTTTCCTCTATTTGTCCTATGCTCCAAAATATGATCCTTCGGAAACCGACAAACAGGATATTTAATTAACTGGATCTAACCATGACACTCCTTTTCCTTTCAAACTTTTCTTTTTCAAAAATTCACTTCAGAACATGCAACACCTGCTGCGTGTACTTTTTCGTTTAAATTAAACAATTATTTTAAAGTAAAAAAAAAAAAAAAATGGCTTCCCCAAACGCAATTTGCATTACACACTGCTGTGAAATACCAGTCCAAGTCTGGAAGAAGTGACTCAGAAAGAACCAGAATTACTGTTGTTTGAAGTTTCCCAATTATGTGAATTTTTCATTAACCTGCACAGACATCCGACAAAAGCCTTTTGTCGGATGTCTGCATTCACAAGCTCACATTTTTGCATTGAAAAAGGTGCTTCTTGTAACGCCGAAACACGTGTCTGCAGTATTCCTGTGGATTTGTGCTTTTCAACACTGTTTTATATGCTTTTATTTCTAGCTTGTTCAGCACATACAGTAGAAAGAGCCTAAAACGGTTACTTCAACTAACGAAATATTAATTTTTTTTTTAAATTTAATTTCGGTATCGAGGCAGCGTTATTTCATTCCTATCCCCCCCCCCCCTCGTCCGAAGCTACACAACCCGGAGCAGCCTCACTTTCACCTTTCTCGAAAAAATGCCTTGAAAATCAAAACTGAGGAATAATACAACACCCGAATCAATAAAACTTGGCTTTTGGTGAAATGATACCTTATTATTTTTCATAAGAAGCTAATGAATATTTCCGGCGTCGCAACATGCGAAATCTAAGAAAGTATTTTTTTTTTTGTGACAATGTGGTCATAGTTAAATCGGCGTGAAGTGAAATTAAAATCAAATGTCTTATTTATCTGTGATGATTTTCTAAAAAATTGCGTCTCTGCAAGAAGCCTCAGAAAACCACGCGAACCAAAGACAATATTGTCTTTGCTATATTATGTAATATTGACAATATCACGTTCGGTAAATTGGTATTTACCAAACGTAAAATTATCTATCGAGAGGAAGTTGAGATGAAGCACTAAATAATGATTTGAATGGGGGCAAAAGCCTTTAAAAAATTAGAGATTTTATGTGGAAGTTTCAACTATAACTGGAATGAAAAAAGAAATACCAGTCATATTTTTTTTTCTAATTGGTCTTTTGATGTACCCAAATTTCACAAACAAATTTTGAAATTTTTATCGAAATTCGACGGGTGGTTTTTGAGTCTATAAAGAACATACATACATAGGTACATACATTCATTTTTATATACAAAGTAGATAAAAAAAATCAAATGGAGTTTGACAGTATTTTATAGTTACTAACATGCAAAACCTCAAATCTATATATATAAAGATGACGGTGTTCGTTTGTCTGTATGTTTGTAACCGCTGGCCAGAAGCCCCCGCAGCACCCACAGACCTGAAACTTGGCTCAAAAATTCGAACGTACCCCGCCCTCGTGCACCTCGAAGCCCAAATTTTTAATTTCGAATTAGTTATTTTTAAATTAATTAATTAGTCTCATTTTTGGTGTATCCGCCATAATTGAGGGGGGAAAACCTTCCCCCACCCCAAAACATTATATATCGTTGGAAAGGGTTTTTTTTTTCTCAAAAAGAAAAGTTTTAGCACGTTTCTGTCCGTTAATTAGGACAGGAGATATTAATTAATCAAATTTAGTCAATTTTCAAGGCTTAACTATGTACGCTCAACTATGGTACTAGGTCCATTTTCCTGATCAGCTGCTCTTTTGTCCCTGAAGTTACTTTGTGGTTAAAATTGTGCGTATAGATTTAAGCCTTGAAAATTTATTCAATTTGAATGCTTAATATCTCTTATTTCTTTCTTAATTTTCTGTCTTTTTGATTTATTTGGCGAATTGATTTAAACTTTAACATGACTTTAAGTGGAGTTTAAAAGATGGAGCGCATTTGAACTAAAGGATATAATAATTTTAGTTCAGAGGGGTCGGAGGGAATTTAAATTTATTCAGTTGAAAATTCCTCAAAATTTGGTGTTACCAAAAATGTCAGAATGGAACTATTATTGTTAAAAAAATAGCGATGGCTATCAGCTACTCTTCGTATTTGGCGTGGTAAAGTTTGGCAACAATAGGGATATTTACCAAACCTCCCAGCCAGTGAAACACTTCTTTCTCCAAATTAAAGAAAAAGAAAACTCTCTGTGAAGGAACAGTAGTTGTTTGCAGTCTAAAAAGTATTTTATTGCATGTTTAAAACATGTATATAATGTCGCCAAACCTAAATTTTTAATAGTTCCATTCTGACATTTTCGGTAACACCGCTATGAAGTTACTCTTCGTATTTGGCGTCGTAAAGTTTGGCAACAATCTGGAAATTTACCAAACCTCCCAGCCAGGGAAATCTTGCTTATTTGAGGGTTACTGTTATAGATTGTAATCACTTCAAAGAGATGGTGCGAATAACATTATATTTCTTGCCTTTTAATGTTCAAATTAAAATCATGGAAGAATGGTTGAGGCTGAGCTACCTGACACAATCGGTTCCCTATGTTAATAAATTTGGCGACCAATTTTACATTGAAATTACGGTTAAATCGGTGGATTATGTTAAACTTCAAGGGCAAAATTGCTGTGTTCGTTGAGAGTTTTCGAAAATCTTGCCACTACAGTTATCTCAAAAGTTCCACTGAAACGTAAAAATTTCGATAAAAATAAATAAGTTCGTCACACACACACACGAAAAGAAGAAAAAAGTCTTTAAAACTAAAATAATCCTCGCATTGAACACTACAAACTGAAATGGCATCAAAAGTGTCATCAATATATTTTAAAAGGTCGTGGTGCACATTTGAATTAAAGAATATAATAATTTTACTTAAGAGGGTGGAGTGAATTTAAATTTATTCAGTTGACTTTCTTTACATTTTTTGCACGAGCATCGCCGTGCGGGTACTGCTAGTGTGTAATAAAAATGAAAACTAACAGATCTATTTAAGATCCGCCAAACGTAAAGCGGAAACGATTACAAATCTTTTTTAACTTTCGAATGTCCACGGATACGGATATCTGGCCCATCACTAGTCTATATACGTACAAAGATTATCTGCACATGTAAGGACTGTATTATGACATCCCCTTCAAGAAGGTAAATTCCGACTGAAAATATTGGAAAACTCAGAAATGCAGAAAGAGAACTGCTGTGAAACACACTGCTGTGAAATACCAGTCCAAGTCTGGAAGAAGTGACTCAGAAAGAACCAGAATTACTGTTGTTTGAAGTTTCCCAATTATGTGAATTTTTCATTAACCTGCACAGACATCCGACAAAAGCCTTTTGTCGGATGTCTGCATTCACAAGCTCACATTTTTGCATTGAAAAAGGTGCTTCTTGTAACGCCGAAACACGTGTCTGCAGTATTCCTGTGGATTTGTGCTTTTCAACACTGTTTTATATGCTTTTATTTCTAGCTTGTTCAGCACATACAGTAGAAAGAGCCTAAAACGGTTACTTCAACTAACGAAATATTAATTTTTTTTTTAAATTTAATTTCGGTATCGAGGCAGCGTTATTTCATTCCTATCCCCCCCCCCCTCGTCCGAAGCTACACAACCCGGAGCAGCCTCACTTTCACCTTTCTCGAAAAAATGCCTTGAAAATCAAAACTGAGGAATAATACAACACCCGAATCAATAAAACTTGGCTTTTGGTGAAATGATACCTTATTATTTTTCATAAGAAGCTAATGAATATTTCCGGCGTCGCAACATGCGAAATCTAAGAAAGTATTTTTTTTTTGTGACAATGTGGTCATAGTTAAATCGGCGTGAAGTGAAATTAAAATCAAATGTCTTATTTATCTGTGATGATTTTCTAAAAAATTGCGTCTCTGCAAGAAGCCTCAGAAAACCACGCGAACCAAAGACAATATTGTCTTTGCTATATTATGTAATATTGACAATATCACGTTCGGTAAATTGGTATTTACCAAACGTAAAATTATCTATCGAGAGGAAGTTGAGATGAAGCACTAAATAATGATTTGAATGGGGGCAAAAGCCTTTAAAAAATTAGAGATTTTATGTGGAAGTTTCAACTATAACTGGAATGAAAAAAGAAATACCAGTCATATTTTTTTTTCTAATTGGTCTTTTGATGTACCCAAATTTCACAAACAAATTTTGAAATTTTTATCGAAATTCGACGGGTGGTTTTTGAGTCTATAAAGAACATACATACATAGGTACATACATTCATTTTTATATACAAAGTAGATAAAAAAAATCAAATGGAGTTTGACAGTATTTTATAGTTACTAACATGCAAAACCTCAAATCTATATATATAAAGATGACGGTGTTCGTTTGTCTGTATGTTTGTAACCGCTGGCCAGAAGCCCCCGCAGCACCCACAGACCTGAAACTTGGCTCAAAAATTCGAACGTACCCCGCCCTCGTGCACCTCGAAGCCCAAATTTTTAATTTCGAATTAGTTATTTTTAAATTAATTAATTAGTCTCATTTTTGGTGTATCCGCCATAATTGAGGGGGGAAAACCTTCCCCCACCCCAAAACATTATATATCGTTGGAAAGGGTTTTTTTTTCTCAAAAAGAAAAGTTTTAGCACGTTTCTGTCCGTTAATTAGGACAGGAGATATTAATTAATCAAATTTAGTCAATTTTCAAGGCTTAACTATGTACGCTCAACTATGGTACTAGGTCCATTTTCCTGATCAGCTGCTCTTTTGTCCCTGAAGTTACTTTGTGGTTAAAATTGTGCGTATAGATTTAAGCCTTGAAAATTTATTCAATTTGAATGCTTAATATCTCTTATTTCTTTCTTAATTTTCTGTCTTTTTGATTTATTTGGCGAATTGATTTAAACTTTAACATGACTTTAAGTGGAGTTTAAAAGATGGAGCGCATTTGAACTAAAGGATATAATAATTTTAGTTCAGAGGGGTCGGAGGGAATTTAAATTTATTCAGTTGAAAATTCCTCAAAATTTGGTGTTACCAAAAATGTCAGAATGGAACTATTATTGTTAAAAAAATAGCGATGGCTATCAGCTACTCTTCGTATTTGGCGTGGTAAAGTTTGGCAACAATAGGGATATTTACCAAACCTCCCAGCCAGTGAAACACTTCTTTCTCCAAATTAAAGAAAAAGAAAACTCTCTGTGAAGGAACAGTAGTTGTTTGCAGTCTAAAAAGTATTTTATTGCATGTTTAAAACATGTATATAATGTCGCCAAACCTAAATTTTTAATAGTTCCATTCTGACATTTTCGGTAACACCGCTATGAAGTTACTCTTCGTATTTGGCGTCGTAAAGTTTGGCAACAATCTGGAAATTTACCAAACCTCCCAGCCAGGGAAATCTTGCTTATTTGAGGGTTACTGTTATAGATTGTAATCACTTCAAAGAGATGGTGCGAATAACATTATATTTCTTGCCTTTTAATGTTCAAATTAAAATCATGGAAGAATGGTTGAGGCTGAGCTACCTGACACAATCGGTTCCCTATGTTAATAAATTTGGCGACCAATTTTACATTGAAATTACGGTTAAATCGGTGGATTATGTTAAACTTCAAGGGCAAAATTGCTGTGTTCGTTGAGAGTTTTCGAAAATCTTGCCACTACAGTTATCTCAAAAGTTCCACTGAAACGTAAAAATTTCGATAAAAATAATTAAGTTCGTCACACACACACACGAAAAGAAGAAAAAAGTCTTTAAAACTAAAATAATCCTCGCATTGAACACTACAAACTGAAATGGCATCAAAAGTGTCATCAATATATTTTAAAAGGTCGTGGTGCACATTTGAATTAAAGAATATAATAATTTTACTTAAGAGGGTGGAGTGAATTTAAATTTATTCAGTTGACTTTCTTTACATTTTTTGCACGAGCATCGCCGTGCGGGTACTGCTAGTGTGTAATAAAAATGAAAACTAACAGATCTATTTAAGATCTGCCAAACGTAAAGCGGAAACGATTACAAATCTTTTTTAACTTTCGAATGTCCACGGATACGGATATCTGGCCCATCACTAGTCTATATACGTACAAAGATTATCTGCACATGTAAGGACTGTATTATGACATCCCCTTCAAGAAGGTAAATTCCGACTGAAAATATTGGAAAACTCAGAAATGCAGAAAGAGAACTGCCGCTTTTTAACATAATACTCGTTTTGTAGAAAGAAAAGATAATCAAGATAATAATTTAAACGTTTTCCAACACTCTATGAAGTGTAGCACTGCTCAAAATCTAATAGTTTTTACCACGCAAAGAGTTTTCCTCAATTCAGTAATCAATTTTGAGAAAAGAATAGAGTCTTTGTTTCTGTTATGTATCAAAGATAACGATCAAACCTTTCTTTTTTAGTTTCAAAGTCCTTCACTTACTTCTCCCGTGCCCCCCCCTCCCCCCCCCCCCCCCCCCCCATCGATTGAAAACATATTTCCTTTCCCAAGGAAAAGTTTGAATTCTTTCAGCCATGTTCAGCATTTTGCGTAACTTTTATTGATCTGAGAACATTCCAAAGCCATTGGATAAATATTTTTCTACAACGAAATATTTTTGAAAATAATGTATTATCGAGCTTACTTGTATCTTGGGCGAAGTTTGAAGAGAATATACCATGACTAAAGTTGTGGTGTTTAAAGAGTTAGGACTGTGGTTTTTGTGCGAACTTTCTAAATAGTTAGGAGAAAATACTAACGAATATTGCCCTGAGTGATTTTACTTGAAGTATTTTTTTTTTATTAGTTTATTAATAGCTTACGAATTCGCTTTCGTTACACTTGAAAAGGAGATTGTTAGAACAGTTGATCAGTCCCAGTATTATTAAAAGCAAAAATTCAAATAATGTCCTGTGTGTTTTATACAAAATTGTATTTTTCTTTTCAAACTTTTTCTGCTCACACTTTTTCTTCAGTAGTTCTTCTCCAAAAAAAAAATACGAATTTTGAATGCTGCTGTATCTACATGTAGTTCGTTTTATTGTTGTGACGTTTTTTTTTTAATTTAAACTATTTTTTACTGCAATCAGGGATAAATTCTTTTCCGAAAATTAAATTCTGCTATATTTGTAGAAAAAAATGCTACAACAGTTGACGACGAATCGAAACAAAATTCACGATTGCATCTCGTTCAAAAAATACAATGAGATACACGAAGTAGATCTCAATTTATTTTACTGATGCTTTTTATGATGAGGATTATCTAGAAATTGAAAATCTTCTCAAAGAAAGTAGCTGTAGTATAAGCTTGATATTCCTTTAGTAACTTATCTTCCATTATATTTTGCTCCGTAACATACGAAGCGAACTATTAAGTTTTGAGAAACGAACGGCACCAATATTAAACATAAATAATGTCATCGAATGTGTTATTTATCCTGTGATAATTTTCTAAAATATTCCGTTTCTACTTTTGAAAAATAAAAACAGGAGTCTATTCAAAGGTGAATTTTCACGAAAGAAACATTTCTCAACTATTTGAATTGAGAGAGAAGCCTTAGAAAACCACGGGAAGCAAAAATAATATCAAACGCAAAATTAGCTATCGATGGGAAGTTGAGATGAAGCACTAAATAATGATTTGAATGGAGGAAAGCCTTGAAAAAATAAGCAATTTTATGTGGAAATTTCAACTAAAATTATAATAAAAAAAAGAACCACCTGTCAGATTTTTTTCTAATTGGTCTCTTGATGTGCTCAGTGAGGACACAGTAAGAAGAAATAAGTCAGAATAAGTCATTGAAAAAGAGTTTTTGGGACATTGTTTTCTGAATGCATAAAGACACAAAACATAACGTAAAAGGTAAAAGCTATTACGATGGTAAAATGACAGCAAAGCGAGCCCGTTCTAAGATCCAGGGAGGCATAAAAAATATCTGGGAGTACTCCAGGCAAGTTTTCGCAATTTCTTCAGTCAACGGAATCAGCCACATAGCACTGGCAAAGTCCAATGGCAAAAGGGTCCTGTGGGTCACGTTGTTCACTTTCGGAGTCATCGGCTGGTTCTATCAGACGACAACTCTTTTGGAATACTATTACAAGTATCCGACTGTTGTCAAGATTCAGGTGGAAAAGCCACCCGTTATGGTGTTTCCCGCTTTGACTGTCTGTAATGTAAACAGGTAAGCAAAATTTTATGTTTCCGTTATCTAAAGCTTGAGACTAAAAAAAAGTGACAGTGGCCAGTAAGTATAAAAAAGTTGGAGGCCACTTTAGTGTTGTTAGTGGCTACTTTAAACTACGTTCCAAAACTAGAATCCCACTCCACTTCATTCAGCATATAGTAAAATTATTATATTATGCACTTGCCTATATCTTATCTAAATTGCTGTATATATATTTCAAAAAGTTCACAAACTTTTCCTAAAAAGTAAAATTATTCATTTCGAAATCTAGTTTATAATTGAAGATGAAATTTTTATTAGCAATGGAAAACTTTCCATATTATGAAACTCGGAGCTGTATTGAGTCCATTGTTGGCTAATTTTTAAAGTCCTATGCTGTACTTACTTTTAATAAAACTAACTCTAGGCCGTCAGTGACAATGCTGATAGCTACATCTTTTAATAATCAGTATTTTGCATTTTTGTCAAGAAAAAAGTATGTTACCAGCTTGGCGACCAACACCACAGTTTTTAGTCACCCCAAAAAAGTTTTTAGTTGCCACTGGCGAGTGGCGACCGTTAGTCTCGACCTTTACGTTTTACTAAACTGAATTTTTTTTCATTTGGCACACATTTAGCTCAGTCTTTTTATGATTGTTTCTATGTATGTGGCATGAATAATCTGCTCTAAGGCATCTAAGATCTACCTTTGCACAACAGTTCTATTTGTTACACAGTTTAGCCATTTAGAATTGCTCAAATTTAGTTTTTATATTGTTTATTTCATACTTCACCTTGAGCCACTAGTAACTTATCATTATTATTTTTAAAACATGGACACAAACTGATTTATGATTTTTAAAAATATTTTTCCTGTTGCCTGTACAGATATTACAATAGAGCAAAAGCAAAATAGAAAAAAAGGGTGTAGAAATGTTATGTGAAAAATGTTGAAATCATTATTCATTCATTTCTTTCAGAATTCGGAGATCAAAATTCTGTGAAGCTTTTCCTGATCGCTGCTTCGAAGGAAAAGATATTCTGGTATTTGAAATTTCATCCCTCCTCCTACTGTTTCAAAGTCTGGTGCACATGTAATTTTTGGAATATTTATACGCATTTAGAATTAAGGCAGCAAAATACCCATCTTTGTCTGAATACGGTGTTCAAAACGTTTTTTATCAGGAAATGTACTACTTTTAGCAACATTCGGCGATTTTTCACCAATTTGGCGCCGAAAATAATTCGCCAAAAACGATGCCAAGTTGGCAATATTTCTGAAATTTCTCGTTAAGCTCGTAGACACAATGCTAACTGGTACAAAGCAGTGAAAATAAACGTACAAATAAAGCATTAAGAACTCGATCATTGGCCATTCCTGAATGAGGAGTCCAGAATAAGGACGAAACTGTAGTTTCGGGATGCTATGATCGAGCTGTGAGTGTATTTGCTTCATTAAGAACTAAGTTTATTTTGAGCAAAAACTAATGCAATAAGAGCCGAATTTAAAAAGAACGCACCAAATTAAGCGCATAAAAACCGTGAATATTTACGAAATTTGCAACACTACTGAGTAAAGGTTGGGTAGGAATTGACAGATTATTTTCGACGTGGATTGACCTAAAAGAAATATTCATAGGAGAAACGTTCTTGAGCGAATTGATAGCTAGTTCTCTTGGAGGCCCTTGGCAAACATCTTTCATTAAAAGAAATTTTTTATTTTTTTTTTCCTTTTACCCTTTTTTTTTAAACCTTTCATTTGATTCGACATTGACTTAGTTTAGTGAGAAAGTAGGTTGAAAAAGCTACGGACGTAATGTGCCTGATAATGTTTCTTGAACCATACAAATCAGAGTCGAAAACTTGCCTCACTTTCTGTCTCTTATACACAGCTTACAGAAGAAGAACTATTCAACATAACTTTTGAGTTCATGTTAAAAGGCGAAAAGCTATCGCTAGGTCATCAAATCGAGGATATGCTCATTGGCTGCGAATTTTCTGGGAAACCCGAACTCCACACCGAAAGCTGCTTGAAGTAAGTAAACAATAATTCTGCACCTCAGAACCAGACTAACGTAAGTCCATTTTCGTAACTTTTCAGTAGGGGAGAGCGGGGCTAAAAGTTCCGATTTTTAATCAAGCTCAAAATTCGTTTTGAAAACTTGGTTCTAGAATAAATATTCCGAGGTTAAAACCTAGTATTATATGTTCCTTTGATATACAAACTGTTTTTTGAGTTGTATTTCGTAAGATTTTTGAATAATTAATTTCATAACAAGTAAAGCCGAAAAGTAACAACAAACCCCGCCTTGGGGCAAGTTGTTCCGTGGATGGGGCAAAATGTTCCGAGATTAACAAGACGATGAATAACGATGCTGATTTCGAATTTAACCACTCTGCGATAAGAATAGCTCATTAAAAACATAATTTGTGAAAAAAAACAATGGTTTATATTAGTATAACTTTATTAAAGGGCTACAAAAATATCGTTTAAATAATTAGCTGTTTTATCGTAACTTACTACGACTTTTTTACTTCCTCTTACGTAGCAAAGGAAGTTATTATAGATATTATATATACATCGACCACACTCGAGTTAATTACGACGATATTTCTCGTGATGTCTGTATGTACGCATGTATGTATGTGCGTATGTATATCACATAACTTAAAAACTGTATGACGTAGAAGTTTCTACTTTGATATGTAGGCTCTGAGGGAGGTCCAGTTGTGCACCTCCCCTTGTGGTTGCATTTGAATATTCCCAGGGGGGTTAAACCTTTGGGGGGGGGGATCAGTATTGATTTGTAGACACAAGTGATATGATTTGGCGCGATCACTAGGCGATATATCGCCAAGCTTTTGGTCACCAAGTGTTTGACGCCAACTTGGCGACATATCGCCATGTTGGCGAGGAAAAATGATTTCTTGACTTCCGGTACAATTTGGCGCTGTTGGCGATATTTTGAGAAAAAAACCGATGAATGATGTTAAAATCGGCCATATGTAAAAAAATTAATCATTGTAAAACTCTTTTTTTTTGCATTGTTTCATGTCAATCTAGGGATGTAAATGTTTTATTTGTTGCGCTATTTTAACACTGAAGGCATCTACTAAGAAAAAGGAAGTAGTGTGGGGTCCATAACAGATTTTTTGTGCTGGATGCCGGCAAAATATCGACTTTAAATATCTAATCGGAAGTTTTAGACGAGCGGCGCTTGAAAAAAGTTTATTCTCAAGGTAGACCGTGCAAAGCCGGGCAACGCATCTAGTAAATAGTAAACTGAAAACCATTTATATGGTAAAATACAGTAATGACAGTGCAACATGTAAAAATTACATATAATAATTAACAGCTTCAACAGCTAATAAGCTAAAATAATTGGTTCAGTCTTCAGTTATAACAGGAATTAAGCTAAAATTTGAAATAAGATCCTCCAAAAATATGATTTTCATATTAAAGTATGAAATATATTTCGATGTCTTTCATAGTTTGCTCTCCGAAAATTTTATATCTAATATATATCTATCGGATAGACTAAATATTTCAGGATTTATTTTTGGTGAAAGTGTATCATCTCACTTTCGGTCTTTCACAGTATCATATAATATTTATTTATATGTGTACTTATTTACTGCATCACTGGTACAGATGAATAGGGCAAAAGATTCCTTCGGGATACTTGCTAATTTTTCTAGGGCAAGTTGTTTCGCGGAACAACTTGCCCCCAAAAAAGGGAACAACTAGCCCCAAAAGCACATGTCTTTAAAACATCAAATTATAAGTTAGGTAACGAAACGTAAATGGTTTCAGCGCATGGTATTAGGGTGCACAATCTATCTTCATAGAAAAATGCCAAAAAACTTAACAATAACTATTAAATTTTTTTCAAAAGACCAAAAACACCAAAACCAAAAATATTTACTTTCGTAGATCAGTAATGCACGTGCTCGGCTTTTAATATACCGAACGCCACTGGGCTGGCTAAAATAGCTGCCATTTGTGCGCTATAACATTCTATTTCACGACGTATTGACAAAATACATTTATTTTTTTTCTTAGCTGAGCTATTTCAAAGGGAACAACTTACCCGCGGAACTTTTAGCCCCGCTCTCCCCTACAGGGCGAAAACCATTGACAGACGCATGATAAAGATGGGACTTGCGCTCTTTTGATGCTGCTAAATAATTGTGAAAGAATTTCTTTCGTAGAATAACGTTCTCATGGGTCGATGCGGAGTAAGATTCTACATACAATGCACTAATAAAGTGAAAATCGTCATTTTTGGACTTACGTCGTTCTAGTTCTGAGGTACAGAATTGCAAAGTGGCTGTTTGTGCACTTGCAAACCAACTGTTTAAGTTGGTTAGACATAAAAGCTCATTTTCGCCCTTAACTCAGGTATTTCGTTCACTTGTACGATCCTCATTTGGGAAATTGTTTCACGTTTTCTTCTGGAAAGGGAGAACGACAGAAGCTGCTAGTTACAGAACCGGATGCCTGGCAAGACGTTAAAGGTAAAGTGAATGTCACGTATTTAATACTTTCTTTTTTTTTTGCACCTTTGCTGAAACTATGGTTCAGATATTTTTAATGATACACTACAAAAAATGAACTGTTGTTTTCACAGTATGATACTGGCAGCCGAGGTTCCAATTTAAAACTCTAAAATGCACAGTAATACACTGTAAAACTAGTAATCTTACAGTTTCTTAGTGTAAAATTAGCAATTTTACAGTTTAATGCCTTAAAATTTAACTATAGTATACTCAAAAAACAATAGTACAATGCTGGCAGCAGAGGTTCCAGTTTAAAACTGTAAAATGCACGGTATTAAACTAAAATTAGCAATTTTGCAGTAGCGATTTGACAGTTTAGTACTGTAAAATTAGCAATTTAACAGTTTATTACTGTAAAATTAGCTGTATTATACTGTAAAAACAACATTGATTTTTTACAGTGTATATTTTCGTCGAATTGCCACCTTTGAGAGGTAAAATAGTGAAACAAAATTAAAAATTAGCAGATTCAAGCTGGCACAACTCTACCAATTAAGAGCAATCGGAAAATGGTGTTAAAAAAGTTACATAACAGAGTTTTGATCTAGTTTTTGCAGAATTCATAAAAATAATACTTTGGTGAAGCAAAGTGTCTTTAGCTTTCAATAGAGAAAAAATATATATAGCGTGGCTCTGATAAACTTTAAGAACAATAGCCTTTACAGCGCTCACTTCTTTCTAGGGTACTGTCCATCCGTGAAAACCGCGCCTGGCACTCGCGAACAGTTCCACTTAAAAAAGGGTAGATGAGTTGTTGGTGATAACTTTCCGAAGTTTTCATTTAAAACTTGCATTTGCTATATCCTTTTGACATATTTAACTAGACTATGCATTTGAAATTAGTATCTTACTACGTTCCTTGATACTGCTCAAAATGCTTTTTATTATTCTTCCCCTTATTGTTGTTATCTTACCTGTCTCCCCTATTTTGGCAAGATCAGAAAAGCTCTGGTGCATGCGTAAAAGTGCGGAAGGTTTTACCTAAGAAGATCAGACAGTAAAAAAGGAGGTTAATGGGCGCTCAGTTGAGTTGGGAAACTTTCGTTGCACTTTTACAAAAATATTCCAACAACACTCACTTTGTCAATGATTTTTCCGAAAAGAAAGAAATGCTCTCAACTTCACAGCTTAACTGATCAGACCCACACTTCAGTTCTTGCTTATTATGCCTCTATACTTGGGCATATAAGTTTTTATACACTCACACGCGCACACAAAAGTTTTTCTGAAACTCACAGAAGTTATGTATATGATTTTTTTTAGGTGCATAAAGCATAGGTAAAATATGTATGTGCGACCCCCCCCCCTTTTCTTTCTAGGCATTTTACCCCTTTATCTAGTGACTGGACTTTCATCTCTCGATCATTTAAACACTTAAAATCATTAAAATATTGGCTATTTAAAGAGCAGTTCATGTCATTTTCATACATGTTATACCAATATCGATTTTACATTCCGATGTGGTTACAAGTTCAATTAACTATTTAATTGTTATCGAATAACGCATCGCCGATGTGTGCACTGAAATATGATCAAATCCTACCATTGTTTTTTTTAGTTAAAACGTGAAAATTCCCCAAAGTATGAACATAGAAAAAGTTTACAATTTGCAATACTTTCGTCTTTTAACTTCGGATACAGAGAAGAAATTACAAAAAAAAAAAAAAAAAAAAAAGCATAAAAAGCTAATAGCTAACACTAACATTGCTTAACAACCAACTGCTACAAGCTCTAACACAATATGGCTATGTCAGTGTTTGCTTGTCTTGGCTCATTTCAAACCAATTTGTATTGGTGCTTTGTATTGGTGTACCAGAAGCCAATTGCAAGAAATGTGTTTTGAAAATTGAAAAGGTTTTAAAAAGCAATTGCATTAAAGTATTAGCGCCGTTCCAAGAAAATAATTAAATCATCGTTTCAGAAAACTAAAAAATACGCTTTTAGAGTTAGGGCCATGCTCCACATCAGCGTAAAACGCGACCGAAACTGAAGGCAGAAACCGAAAATCCGAGTACTTTCCATAGGAACACCATTGAATCCATTTTACGCTTCTGCCTAATTTTTCTGCTTTACGCTGATGTGGAGCATGGCCCTAAATCAAATAAAAAAGAAAAATTGAATATCCGCTAAGTTTACATTACTAATAATACATCGACATTTAATATAGTTTAGCCTTTAGTATTAATAATAGTATTAAATATGTAACTTTTATGTTTGCAAAGAACGTGAATTTTATCTTTTATTCAGAGTTACATACATACAGACAAACAAACAAACAAACAAACAACCCACGTGTGAAGCTAATAAAAGCGTATTAAAAAGGACATTTTGTCCCACGTGATTGCTCATGTATTTAATTATAAATAATAATTCAATTAGGGAACAAAATTGTGTTGCTCAATAAATCAAAAACGTATGTGTGATTTTTTAAGCAAAACCTTTTGTGCATTTCGTTTTAAAGCTTACTTTTTAATAAACCCAACCCTTTTTCTGCCCCTTGTATTAAAGTCATTCTCTCAGACTAGAACACATATAAAATTTCAAAATATTTAAATTATTTCTAAATAACGTGGGAAAATATGGAAAAGGAAAGACAAACCAATAAGTGTCGTTAGCTGGATGCTCATTTTATTAAACGCATGTTTTCCAGAAACCATGTGTTTATATATTCAAGGGCTGAATACTCACGAAAGAAACATTTCTTAAGTATTTGAATTGAGAGAAGCCTCAGAAAATCACGTGAAGCAAAGACAATATCAAGCGCAAAGTTAGCTATCCGGGGGCAGTTGAGATGAAGTACTAAATAATGATTTGAATGGAGGAAAGCCTTCAAAAAATTAAATTTTATGTGGAAGTTTCAACCAAAAAATAATAAATTAAAAGAACTACCTGTCAGATTTTTTTCTAATACAATTTCTCTTTGTGTGCCCAGTGAAGACTCAAACACACTGAAATTTTTAGTGAAATCGGGCGGGTAGTTTTTGAGTCTATAAAGAACATACATACATACAAAGATACATACATTTATTTTTATATACAAAGATTTCTTGTTATAAAAATTCTGCTCTCTTTCATCCGTCTAGATATGGACTTGGTTTTGAATGTCGAGCATGACGAATACTTGAGCCCCGCCAAAACGACTCCCGGGCTCATCATTGCTGTGCACGAAGACATGTCCTACCCGCACATCTTTGCTCATGGAATGCACGTCTACGCTGATCATTCCTACAATTTAGCAGTCACTAAGGTACTGCATTTCTCTTTCTCATAAAATCAGATGGATTCCTTGATCCTTCCAATTAATTACTGTTGAAGTAAAATGGCATTAACCTTAGAGTGATCGCGCGGGGTACAGTCACCCCATTCTTACCCAAACATTTTATCTGTATCAATCATCCTTTTTGTATTTTCTTAAATATTAGAAACAGCTTTTTTAACTTAAGAAGTTCACTTTCTTAAAGAATTAATGCGCTTATTATTATTTATAACTCAAATGTGTTTTTTCTTCTAATTTATAGAAAATTTTAAACAAAACTGATTGGGGTAACTCAATCACTCCGCGCGATCCCTTTCGTCACTGTTAGGCGCGCCTTCTGCCGGGCTAAAAGAATATAAAACAGCCTGATTTGCAGGAACATGATTACATGTGTTTCGAGGTTCCGACGAACCCCTTTTCCAATGCAAAAGAAGTCGCTGAAACATGCAGTTTCCTGAAAATTCGTGCATACTGTCTGTTTGCGTATTGTGCGCCTGGCAGCCACGAACGCTTCCATCTGAAAAAGGGGAGATAGGTTTAGGATGCACACTTCCCGATGCCTTCAGCTTTTGTTCGCTTGCTACTTCCTCGTTGCATTTCCCCCTTATTTCGTGCAAGTCAGAAGGGACTTGGCACGTGCGCAGATGCTTCGGAGGTCGCACGAAAAAAGTTTAGACAGTAATTACGTTGTTGTATACTATTTAGGTTTTCCAGCACAAAAGTATTTATTCAATTCTTAAAATGTACGGATTTTTTTTTTTTTTTTTTTTTTTGCGTAAGGAGAATGGTTTTCAACACAAATCAGAAGTATTATTATTTTAAAGTCATGTAATAAATTAGAGTCAATCATTGCTAAGGCACCTCATTTGTTTTCGAATGCGGAAGTTCCAGTCTCTATCACAACAATACTTTACGGATAAATCATGGGGTGCTAACACCCTAAATTCTCATCTCCGCATTCGAAAGCGACGATTTGTGGTGAATTTAGTCGTCAAGTAAAGCATTGAATATCTTCAGGTTTGGAACTGTCATTCTCCGTAGCTACTGTGTTTACCCATATCAAGTGTTTAATTTAGGAACCAGGTCAATTCTTTCTCAAAAAATTTTCAGGAGAGACAAAAAAGATTTTACGGCAGAGAGAGGAAAATAGGTAAACAAAGACAAAGGGAAAAAAGTAAAAAATTAACGAACCTGTTGAAATTCTGGGTTTGTTTTTATTTTTGTGTAGTGTGAAAGGTTCTAAAAAAAAACTGCGGATATTAGAAAAGGTTTAGCGAGCCTTTTTTCTACCGGAGCACTTGCCGCCTAACCTTTAGTGTGAATATCCTCAAATAAATAAAAAATAAATATATAAACGCACAAATAAAATAAAATGCATAAAACCTGTAAAAAAGTTTCTCTGTCAAAGCAGTGTTGCTGCAGAAAAGCTACCTACCGCAAAAGTTTACGCACGATGAAGACCCAGCGCGTATTCAGATGTACTTAACTTCAAATGTTATTTTTTAAACTTTCTATTATCTCTATTATAAGCATAACAATGATCTTCTCTGCTTCATGTACCGTTACCCTCGCTTAATCGGGTAACGGATAAACGAATACCCAGCTTATACGAATAAAATATACTGGAACCGAATATTTCCCACGCCATACACGCAATGTTAAAGATCCCCGCTCAAACAAATAAAGCGCTCAATCGAATAATATTTCTTGGAACAGACAATATTTAACATTATTATTATGGGTCATTCCATAGTGACTAACGTAATATTCAGAGCTGATTTTGTAACTGTTTTTTTTTTTTTTTTTTTTTGTAACTTAAAGGATAAATAATATTTTTTAATTATGCTGGTAGATTTACAATGCACATGGTATCTATGTATCATTTCTGCTAAGAATTTAAAACAAAATTACTGACAGTAGATATTTTTTCAACCAAAGTAGCAGCGTGACTAACGTAACATTTTTGCAACACTGAAAATTAATGTTGTGAGGCAAAAATTTCTCAAAGTTAAGCAAGTGTTAAAAATTGAATGATATATTTGAAAAATGCGTAAAGTTGGCTTTTAAAAACATAAAACAAATTTATTAAATCTTAATTTTTTTAGTTTTAAATGTCACTTTTACTTAAGATGGCGCGTGACTAACGTAACCATCGAATAACAAGCAGTAGACACATTATAAACTATTTATTATGGCTAATCTCAGTGATAAATACAATACTTTTTCAATTTTTTAAAACTTCTTGTGTTGTATGATTTTTATTTACTGATTTATTTATTTATTTTTTGACACTTTTTTCACTTCGGTATTTTTTTTTTCTTCGGCTGAGGTTGACATTGCTATGGAATGACCCTTATGATTATTATTATTATTATTATTATTATTATGATTAAGATGTATTTATATTATTATATTATTGTTATTATTATCATTTATTATTATTATTCATTAATATTACTAATATTATTTTTTTTCCTTTATTTTTTGATGAAGGGTCAAATCAACAACATGCTACATTTTCGGCCAAGGATACAACTACTGCTTTTTTTTTTAATTTAAAAACAACACGAAATGCATGGTGTATTTGATTCATAGCATCTAACATCATCTATTCCTTTTTCTTTTCCAGAATAGTGTTTATCTGTTGCCGAAGCCGTATATGACGAATTGCACCAATTATGATGACTTACCTTTTCATTCACTGTCAAGTATGGAACTAACTCCAAGGGTAATTATATCACTTTTTGCTCCATTAGCATAAGCAGTATAATTGAAGCACTTTAATAAGTTTTGCTAATGTCTACGTAAATACACTGGCGGAAAAAAAAATCCCAACACCAAAAAAGACTTGTATTAGATAAACGAAATTTGGTAGGCGTGTTTATACAAGTGAAAGATGACATCGATTGAAATTTCGTGTTCCGCGCGTAAGTGTGGCGCAGCTGGCGTCACTCAGAACATGCAAATAAGGCTTGTTTTAAAAGCGTGTTGTAAAGCTCGTGTGTATTATTTTTCCGTGAAATTGGACGAATTGCGTTCATGTTAGCCAGGAATACCTTTTAAGAAGATGAAGAAGCCATTATAAACAGCTCACCGAGTTAGGTCGTACAAATTGGCTACGAGAAAGTGGATTTGCATTTCGCGATATTGCAGAAAGACTTGGGTGGGAATGTTTCCACCATGCATGATTATTGGAAGCTATGGGCAAGGGATGGTACTTCCTCAAGAAGATCGAGTTCCGAGCTGCCACGTGGCACGACTGAGAAGGAAGATCGCCGAATCTTGCGGACGGCTGTGGCGCATCGTACTGCATCTGCGGCTGACATTCGAGCTGCAGTTGGTACCGTCTTGACCTAAGGAACGGTAAGAAACTGTTTACTTCAAGGACAGCTCCGAGCCAGGCAGCCTGTAGCCGGTATTCCATTGACTGCAAACCATTACCTTTTCCGGCGGCAGTGGTGCCACGACAGAGCTCACTGGAGGTCGGAGTGGAGATCTGTTGTAATTTTTGATGAAAACAGATTCTGAATTAGTGCCAGTGGCGGCTGCATATTGGTCAGAAGGAGGCCAGGAAACCGCCTGCATTCAAGCGGTCTACGACCTAGACACACGGGACTCACACCTGGAGTTATGGTCTCTGGAGCAATTTCCTATGACAGCAGGGGCATTCTTGTGGTTATCCCAAACTCACTGACTGAAAATTTGTCGTCAGTCTGTTAATTTAACCAGTAGTACAGCCCTTCATGAATAGCATTCAAGGGGGCGTTTTCCAACCGGATAACGCTCGCCCTCACATCGCTACTGTACCGCAATGTGCTCTACAGAGTGCTGGCATGTTACTATGACCTGCAAATTACCAGGTCTGTCTCCAATTGATAACGTATGGGATATCATGGGATGGCACCTCAAACATCATCCACAGTCAGCAATGACGGTCCTAGTATTGACACAGCAAGTGCAACAAGCATGGAACTCCGTACCACAAAGTGACATTCGGCACCTGTATGACATAATGCATGCCACGCTTGCAGGCTTGCCTTCAAAATTCTGGAGGTTACACCCTCTATTAAATTAACATAATTTCACATTTGCACAGCATTTTCTTGCGCTTAAATTAGCCAGTGATCTTGTACATTTAATCAATTAAACATGTTAACTAGGCAATTGCATTACCCAAATTTCATTACTCTATGGCAGTTTTTTCTTGGTGTTGGGATTTTTTTTCCGCCAGTATATTTCTAATCAAAATTTTAGTACAACTAATTATTAATTCCCTGTACAAAGTAAAGCAAATAGTATCTTAAAACGAAAAACCGGTTCGTCATAGAAGCACGAACTTTTTTATGACCTGTGCAAACCTCAAATTTTCACGTGGACTTACTGCTTTTTTTTTCTTTTTTTTAACTGTTTAAAAAACACTTTTGAACAAACTAAGTCAAAAACATCTTTGTTTGACTTTTTAAACATTTTTACGTCAAAAGCTTTTTACACTAGATTGCGCCATTCAAATCCGCCTTTTAATTCAAGGTTTTTTTTTTGAACGGTTCCAGATATATGCCTTATTCTTTAAAATTATCAAAGTAAAATATTTTTTTAAAAGTGCTCCCCAATAATTTTTGTTTAAAGCACATCGTTCAATTCCGACTTTGTATATGCTTCAAATTTTCACGCTGGTGCTAAAGCTAAATTTTTTTACAAGCTGTTCACAACATGTTTGTAATAAAAAATCAACTGTAAAAAAAATTACTATGTACATGTTCTACGTCAACAGAAAATTTCCCAAATAGCTTTGTCAAAGCAAATTCACATTTGAACTCGGGATTTATGTATGGTTTTAATGTTCCTACAGGCACTAATGTTAAGCTATTTAGATTGTTCAAAACCAAGGAAACACTGATCAAATCAAGAAATGAAGTTTGGGTACGAAATGCTCTGCCCAAAATCTTTCGAATATAAAATGGTTTGTTGGAATTTAAGGTTGAAATTTAAGGTCGACGGATCGCTTAAAACCCTACTTCCACCTAGTTTCTGAATATTTCTTTACTTATTTTCCGACTTTTCCTTTTTTTGATGTTTAGTTTGCTTTAATTAAGCCTTCGTTCTTTTCTTTTCTATTTTTGAACTTTTACGGGATAGTAGGTTAAAAAGTAAGAAAGAATACGACGCCACTATTTGCAAAAAACCTCAATGCATATTTATGGGAAACTATTATAACGATGAAAAGCGTTTTAAAGTGACTGTTTTGCCCCCTGAAAATATTTAAAAGATATTGTCAAAACATTGAAGTTGATGCTATCAATAATCACAAAGTTTTACCAAGCTGTAAAGTTATGGTCTGATGCTTTCAACTTACATGCGCACTGTTTTAACGATGCGTAAATGCTTCCTTTAGAAGACAGTCAAAGACGTTATTTTAAATCATTAAATTGATTAATATCACATGAAATTGATTTTCTGCACGCGATTACCACTTATTTAAATCATTGGTCTTGTTGCGTTGAAGTGATAATGATCAAGATACGTTAAACGACGATCACTGTGTGATATATTCAAAGATGTGTGCAACATTAAACAGAAACAGAAGTGAGGAATTGAAAAATATTATTTTGCTGGTTCATAAAGATTTGGAACAAAAATACGACTTTTGCAAAAGGCTGTTAATTTTTCTATTTCTCTCAAAAACATTTTTTATTATATTTCTTCTCCCTTGGGTGGTTTGGTAGTTGGTGGCACAAGCTTTTTAATCGATGACAAAAAAACAAAACAAAACAAAAAAAAAAAAAAACTGAATAACTGCAATTACAAATTTGCTAATAAATCATTTTTAATGCTGGGCCTAAGCAAGCAGATATTTGTGGTTTCTTATTGTTATTCATTTCAAACGGGGCTGCATATTGGCTACTAACTAGTGATGCACCGATTAATCAGCAGTACCGATTAATCGGCCGTAATTGGCCCCTTTGCAGAATATATATAAATCTACCAAATGACGCCGAATAATCGGCGGAAAAATATTTTTAAAATATTGGTTTTTAAAGCATCCTCTAATAAGAAAATAAGATGATTTAATTTTTCAACTATTAAAAAACGTAATTTTCTGCAAACATTACAATAATAGCATGTAATGAGATCGTTACAAAGAACAAAATAATTAGTTCAGAAAGTGAGTAAAACTGAATGAAGTATTAAAAAATAGCTATAAGAACTAATATGCACATTACACTATCATTAATAATAAAATTCCAGGACTTCCAAATTGGAATGCGAAAAAACATGAGAATTTTGCGAATCCACGGACCGCATTTTGGAAAACTCCGATTTAAGCCATCAATTTAAAAGCAATTTTTTTTAATCAGACACTTGTTTCCTCAATTATTTGTTTTTGATACGTTTTTATTAGTTTCACTTGTGGGTATGTCTGCATGTAACTCCGAATAAAAGATAAAATGAAATTTACATTCGTTACAAATATAAAAGTAATATATTAAAAACTATTATTAATACTAAAGGTTAAACTATATTATTCCACGTTGATGTGTTTAAGTGTTTCAGTTTTGTATATAACTATTTTGTATATCTTTGGAAGTATAAAAGTAATATATTTAGTTCTATTATTAATACTAAAGGCTAAAATATATTATATAAACTATATTGCTATATAACATGTTGATGCTCTATAACTGCATTTAAAAGCGTATTTTTTAGTCTTTTTAAACTAATTTAAAGATTATTAATAAATTGAAAGATTATTCGTCAGACATAGCCTTGATTTAAATGTCCTTACAGATATGCACCGTTGAATGCTTACTTTACCTGCAGCGGAAAGAATGTGAGCATCATTATGTGACAGACAACGTCGTGCTCTTTGCGCAGGAAATGCCATACGACTACCAACAAATTACAGAAGGTAATGGAGGGGTTCATTTACTTCAGTTTCCTTGAAATTTGAGACTAATTTTTATTTCAAAACTTCAAGAAAAGAAACGCACACACCTGATCAATGTTGCATATGCTACTTCCCGATAGCGGTCAAACTAAATAATATGATAGTCTTTAAAATTTTCTACAGCACAGATTTACAACCTTGGTTACGTGGAACTTAGTTTTCGTCGACAAAATGCCAGTAAAATTTTAATTTTACAAAATACTGAATTCCTAAAGGCGTTTTCTTGTAAAAAATAAATGTAAATAAATATTTTTATAAATTTGTTTTGTCGGCCACCTTGTGCAGTGACTTTCAAGAATACAATTTTATAGTAGTACCTGTGTTGCAATTGCATGTGTTCAAAGTTAGAGTCGGCACACAGTCGGACATTGTGTACAATTCAAAGCATCCATAATAGTACGTTTCAGCAGGTTTTCATGCAAGCCCTTTGGAAATTATTCTTCCATTGAAAAAAGTCGAGCATCAGCAGCTAAATACGTGTAATAAAAAAAAATCACATATTTTTTTTTTTTATTTTAGATGACAAACAATGTGCGGTGTCTTTATCGAACAATTATAAAGAATACTGCACTTCGCTCTGCAGTGTGCCCTGCCAGTAAGTCATTTTTACTTTTAGTTAAGAGTAAAAATTAAGGATTTATAAAATATGTTAAGTATTTATCTCAAAAAATATTATATGTTAAATTGTATAAGTTTTTTCACTTTTCAACATGTGCACTTTTTAATGTGTTTGCAGTCACTCTTACGAACTTATGTTTTGTAAAATGCCGAAGGGTTGTTCCCTGAATTAATTTCTTTCCAAATTTTGAAGAAAATTCTGGAACTTGAAGAGCGATGGAAATCAAGCGTAGAGCCAGACATTGCGATTTATCTCTGCTTGAACAACTCAAGTTGCGCTACAGAAAGTGCTAGGGTAGTGAAATGATACATTGCAAAATATAAACTGTTGTTTTCACTAGGGATGCACCGATGAGCAAATTGGCCGATTACCGATTACCGATTAATCGGAGAACAAAGTTTAATTATCTCGCAACTCCCTTTGTAGTTAATAGAGTTTTCACGCACATTTTGGTCGATTGTCATCTTTTTTTTCCCCTTGTTGTTCTACCAGATGATATTAATCCTTCATAGCTACTAGATACCGCTAATATCTCAAAATTGACGAAAAAGAGACTTTCATCTTTTTCCCCCCTGGCCCTTCATTTGATTAAATATTAATAAGTGCATTAATTCTTTAAGAGAATAACTTCTTAAGCTTAAAAAAACTGTTTTTAATATTTAAGAATATTTTACATTAAAAAATTACATACATTCTTTAAGATTTTAGTAGAAAGAAAAGAAAAGAAAAAACAACATTTCACCTACCAGGGGACTGTCACATGATGACAGTCTCCTGACAAATGTTTCGATAAGAATGGGGCGACTGTGTCCCGCGCGAACTCTCTCGGGTTAAAAACTGGTTAAGAAGTCGATTTGATTCGCCAATAACGAGAGGTGGTGTTTGACCTTGTGCCAAAAGAATTTTTTATTTTCCTCCTCCAAGCAGATGTAAAATATCTCAAAGACAAGCGCCTTGTTATCAGAGCCGCACTATACATAGTGACAGGGCCGTGGTAGCCCGGTCGGTAAGGCGTCGGACTCGTAACCGGAGGGTCCCGGGTTCGATCCCAGCAGATCAAAGATCCTCCGTCTTCATTAATGACGGCTGGGGGACGTTAAAAATGTTCGTGGTCACAAAGTCCTCCAAGTTAACCGATACCCCTGGAGGTGCTGGGTCAAGGGTTTGCTCAGCCCTTGGTCATGTTTAAAAAAAAAAAAGCGCTCTTCAGGGCCCTATCCCGGTTAAACCACGAATTATGGTAGGTGGTACAACACTCGATAATTTTCGATACGGCATTTTTAATTGAACATTTGATTGTTATTAATAGTGAAGCAGCCGACTGTTGAAGTTATAAAGTCAGCTTTTGAACTTATTCAAGGTGAAAAGGAAACGAAGGATTTTTTTTCGTGTACTTTCATTTGTAAATAGTATATTTACTCCAGGAAAACATTTAACTTCTTATCTGGAATAATAATCACGAATCTTCAATTTAAAAAAATCAGTGATTTGCTCCTGAAACGAATTTAAAAATCGTTTTGCTTTTTTTTTTTCAACATGACTCATTGAGCCAATGCTGTAATTTGTCATTATGACTCAGTTGCAAATAAGAGCAATTATGTGTGGCTCGTGCCGATCAACTATGTATTCTTGCAACATTTATAATTAGAAAAAAAATTCGTTGCAACAGACAGAGAAAAAACATCTAATGACGAAATGTTAAACTTTGCCATTTGTTGAATGCTTACGGAATACAACAACAACAACAAAAAAAAGGCTTTTTTTTTTTTTTCTTCAAGAAAAGTGGTGAAACATTTGAAAATATAGTGTAGCGGGTTACCAATGTAGCTGCATGCTGCCTCGTGAAAACTAAACATTATGCAAATTAAATGTTAAATAGTATGAAAATTAAAGTTCATAGCAGTACACCGCAATAGGATGCCGTTTTGGAGATGGAACACAAAAGTCAGTTAAGGGGTTACAGTACCTCAAAAATGACTAAAAGACCAAAAAAATTTTTATTGCTTATTTCAAAAGTAAAAGTTATTTAAAACACTCAGAAAAAATAGCATTGTTGTGGCTAAATTATTTAAAAAGTTATGAGTAACTTTAGGGCATGCATGCTATGTGTTCTAATGGAAAAGCAAAACTTTAAAGTGCTTTTTCTCGGTGATCAGTTTTTAGTGGTTCTATGTTACTGGAAATGCTAAGGATTTTTTTCTATTAAAGATATAACTTTAAAGCAATATTTTTTGCACTCAGGATAATATATATAACAAAACTGTGCATTGAATAAGCGTTTTATAAATTACAAAAATTTTTAGAGTTCGTTAAACCTCGAAAAACAAAATGTTCTAAGATTTTTTTACATAAAAGGTCACAAAATATTTTCTAATCAAAATATAAGAAAATGAATGCACAGATTTTTTGAGGTAATCATTGTGACCATTTCGCAAAAAGAAATTTTGAAATTAGTGCAGAAACAAAAAAGCCTTAGGGTTTTTTAAAAAACTGAAATTTTCTTACATTTTTCAAATTTTCAAAAAAAGTTTTCAAAATTTTTATTGTTTGAAAATAAATTATTGATTGTTAAACAAGTGCAGAATTAAAGATTTCAAAGAATTAACTTTTTCACTTAAATTAAAGAAATTTGTTAGAAAAGTAAAACAGAAACTTGAAAAGTAATTCACGGAAAAAAGTCTCACAAGAAAAGGCACTAAAAAAACTGAGCTTTCAGTTAAACTACCTCTATTTAGAAGAAATTTGTAAAAAGTGCTTTAAACTGAATTAGAATTTGTTTCAAATTCACGTCAATTAGACGACATATTTTTTTAAGTTTGATTCAAGTTACGGAATTCCATCGCAGCAAATTCATTGTATTTTCAAATTAACCGGAAACGATGTATTCTTGACAACAATTAATACAATTCCAATGTTCAGGAGTTTTATCCCTATGGGCACTGAATCAAATTTAAACTGAACGCATTGAGGCAAAAGCTCTAAAATAAGTATGAGCTATGTTTAAATAAAATGTACTTATTTGTTTACAACTTTCCTTTTCTATTTTCTTTTTGGTACATTAAATTGGTGGTCGCGGGTTAATTCATGTCTTTCGATTAATCGTTGCACCCCGGATAAAATATATTTTTTATAGAAAAAAAATTGGAAACTTTTATATTTTTTAGCCTTTTCGAAATTAATGTAATTAGGGAAAAAATCAATTAAAAGGAAATTTCATAAGAGGAGGAGAGAACTGCACTTATAACACACGTTCAGACACATGCATATCATGTATGATAGATGTATATAACGTAAATTTTTGTGAATTACGATCTAAATATCCAACTCCCGCTCACTGTAACGACACTGAGTCAATCCATGTCAAATCACCCAGGAAAACGGGATTTTGTAACCCATGTCCTCGGATTTTGATAAAATTTGGTGTATTTAATATTTTTATGGTGGTAAGTAACCATATGAATTCTTTTGCGCATATGTGATCTAGTTTTTGTTTTACAGGCCGTCAAACTTTTCAAAAAATTGCATTTTCTGCCAACCGCTAAGCCTGATCTGCATGTATACGTATCTCTTCGGTAAATTGTGATGGGTGCAGAATTCTTTCAATATTTCTAAAAATTCAATATTTTTCAATATTCATTTTTTTTTATTTCTTTTTGACTTTTTTTTTTTGACTTGGCGACATTTTTTGGACTTGGTGATATTTTTTGATGCATTAAGCCAATTTAATGCTTTTTAGTCTTTTTTTTATTTTTAACGGGAAAGTAGGCTAAAAATTGAAAAATTTTAAGTAAGTGACTATGCTGGACTTGAAGCAAGACTATCTTTTACCTAAGAAAGGACTATTATCTTTACTAAAACCAAGAAATAGTAAGATGTTAGATGAAATAACTACGTCAAACGGTCCATAACATAAGATTCTGGAAGATGTTACTATTTTCTTCAAAAGGAGATTGAATATGTACAAAATAAGTATTCCGAATATTTCATAATAATATGACTTCAACAAGTACTGTCCGACGTCGGAAATGCAAGTAAGGTTGAGAGTTAAAACAACAAACAAATCATCATTCCTTAAATTTACTGAAAATAGGATCACACAAACACTTCAAAGACAAACAATCCGATAATATTCGGAAGCTCATATTTTTCATTATTATATTTTCTTCAAAGATTGCGCTATCCTATCTCTTCTTCGCACATTCAATACAATTATAAATCATTAAAAATAAATATAATACGTTTTTATGCTACAAAAGCATGAGCTATGCTTACTTTACACATAAAATATTGAAAATTAAGTTAGGAAAATGACTAGAACTTTTTTCAAAAATGTTGGTACTAAAATCTGTATATTGTGCAATAGCAACAAGAAAACGAAAAAAAACCCACTAATTTTATTCTTTGCAATGATAGAACACACATTTAGGTTTATTTCGAAAGCTTCTATTATTGAATATGACCTCCGCTTCTTCATAAAAAGCTACTAAAGTAAATTCATGTTTTGCACATCTTTTTTCTACAACTGATATTTTGCTGAACTTAACAACTGAATTTGGGAGTCATAAATTATTTCTCACTTTTCTTTCTGCTTAATAAGGGATTAAGATGATTCTTAAGTAGCATAATAGGGCTGTAAATACACTAAAAAATAAAGGTATGTTTGCTTTTCAGTGAAATTAAGGTTAGGAAAATGACAAGAACTTTTTTTCAAAAATTTTGGTACTGAAATGCGTATATCGTGCAATAGCAACGAGAAAACGAAAAAAACCACTAATTTTATTCTTTGCAATGATAGAACACACCTTCAGACTCATTTCGAATACTAAGCGTTAAATTCCGTCATTTTCCGCGTAGTTCTGCCATATCTCATAGATGGCAGCACGAGTGAATTCCAAAATTTTTAAATGCGATTTTTACAGAATTTACGAAAAGAATATAGATTGACATTGTGTATGAACTATTTCTGGAATACAAAAGTGGTCAATTAAAAAACAAGGCTCCTGACAAGTTAGTTTCGAGATTTTTAAAAGTAATAACACAAATAACGGGATTAAGGAAATTAAGGATTAAGGAGATAAGGAAATTGAAAACTAACTTCAAAACAACGTTTTGAAAATGGATGAAAATTTTTGAACTTGGTTTTTACTTATTCACTTATTTTTTCTGCACACAAAGAAAATACATGCATACATAAAAACAAAAGGAATTTTAGTTTATATTGTTCACAAGAATAGTGACACATAAACAAATTAATTTTTATTTTTTTTTTAAGGTGATTGCGAAATCAACGACAAAAATATGGATTGAAACTATGTTGTAACTGTTTTTCGAACACGAAAGGGGTCAA
The DNA here is from genome assembly GCA_038373865.1 of Uloborus plumipes. Classification (NCBI taxonomy): domain Eukaryota; kingdom Metazoa; phylum Arthropoda; class Arachnida; order Araneae; family Uloboridae; genus Uloborus; species Uloborus plumipes. The sequence continues at coordinate 32,732 of JAXGGA010005924.1, read as the reverse complement.
ATTCATAAATAAATCTTTTAATGTTCATTGCTTTTCCTGAGAGGAGAGGGCAGGATTAAAACTATTAAAATTTGACAACACTACAAGTTAGATTTGAGATTTTTATTAGAAATTACACAAATAACTTTTGAAAATATGACATAAAATTGTAAAGATAATTTTTGGACTTCAAAATGGGTGTAATTAGTGAAATAACACTTCAGATCCAAATTTTGCTGTTTTCAGCGGTAAGGGAGACTAGGCGTTAGATTTTTCTGATTAAAATCTCAAATCTAACTTGTAGTGTTATCAAATTTTAATAGTTTTAATCCTGCCCTCTCCTCTCAGGAAAAGCAATGAACATTAAAAGATTTATTTATGAATTTGACCCCTTTCGTGTTCGAAAAACAGTTACAACAGAGTTTCAATCCATATTTTTGTCGTTGATTTCGCATTCACCTTAAAAAAATAAAAATTAATTTGTTTATGTGTCACTATTCTTATGAACAATATAAACTAAAATTCCTTTTGTTTTTATGTATGCATGTATTTTCTTTGTGTGCCGAAAAAATAAAACTCCTTAATCCTTAATTTCCTTAATCCCGTTATTTGTGTTATTACTTTTAAAAATCTCGAAACTAACTTGTCAGGAGCCTTGTTTTTTAATTGACCACTTTTGTATTCCAGAAGTAGTTCATACACAATGTCAATCTATATTCTTTTCGTAAATTCTGTAAAAATCGCATTTAAAAATTTTGGTAATCACTCGTGCTGCCATCTATGAGATATGGCAGAACTACGCGGAAAATGACGGAATCTAACGCCTAGTATTTCGAATGCTTCCATTATTGAATCGGACCTTCGCCTTTTCGTGAAATGCCACTTAAGTAAACTCATGTTTTGCACAAGAAAAAAAAAATGCTTGTCGTAGTTTATTCAAATTTTATTCAAACAAAATTATATTATATAAATTTCAAATATTTTTACTTTCTTCTATATCTATTATATAGAAGAAAGTATTGGTTTCGTAAAAATTTTCGAATGTCGAATTTTGACGGATTTGTACGTTTTGAGGTGCGCTGAGTCCATTTCGACCATTTTTGGAAAATGTCTGTCTGTGTGTGTGTGTGTGTGTCTGTCTGTGTGTGAGTCTGTATGTGTGTGACCAGTTTTTGTGGCCGCGCTAGAGCAAAAACTACTGCATGAAATCGAACAAAAATTTTTTCACATATGCACCACCATGTGAACTGGTGCACCTGACTTTGTTTAGTGAATTCCTCCAAGGGGGGTGGAGCAATCGCACGTGTTCTGCGCGTGGGTGATTGCTATATCTCAGGAAGTAACCGGCGGAATAAAACGAAAATTGGTCCATAGATAGACCCTACCGAGTACAGGTGCTGATTCAATTTGCGTGTCAATATCTCGAAGGGGGGTGGAGCAATCGTACGTGTTCTGCGCGTGGGTGATTGCTATATCTCAGGAAGTAACCGGCGGAATCAAACAAAAATTGGTCCATAGGTAGACCCTACCGAGTACAGGTGCTGATTTAATTTGCGTGTCAATATCTCGAAGGGGGGTGGAGCAATCGCACGTGTTCTGCGCGGGGTGATTGCTATATCTCAGGAAGTAACAAGCGGAATCAAACGAAAATTGGTCCATAGATAGACCCTATAGAGTACAGGTGCTGATTCAATTTGTGTGTCAGTATCTTGAAGGGGGGTGGAGAAATCGCACGTGTTCTGCGCGGGGGTGATTGCTATATCTCAGGAAGTAACAGGCGGAATCAAACGAAAATTGGTCCATAGGTAGACCCTATTGAGTACAATCGCTGATTCAATTTGTTTGTCAATATCTCGAAGGGGGGTGGAGCAATCGCACGTGTTCTGCACGAGGGTGACTGCTATATCTCAGGAAGTAACCGGCGAAATCAAACGAAAATTGGTCCATAGGTAGACCCTATTGAGTACAGGTGCTGATTCAATTTGTGTGTCAATATCTCAAATGGGGGTGGAGCAATCAAAAGTGCTTATTTTGTCATTGCACCTACTGTATCTCGGGAAATATTGCTGCGATTTGAATGAAATTTGGAATAACACTAACCCAATATGGAAGCAAGCATCGATTAAATTTTGGCGCCAATCGCCCCAGGGGGAGGGTGGGGTGATTTTTGCGCTTAGTCAACAATGCGAAAAATTAATTCATTAAAAAATCGCTTTCACGCTATTTAATTATCAAAACAGCTGAAAACTTTCAATGATTTGAAATTTTTAACTGTTGCCAATTTCTTTTTACTAACAAATAAAATGTTTGCAATTAAGGGCGTATGTCTAGGAAAATTCTTCCAGTGTAGTTACATTTTTACAAAATAGATGGCGCAGAATTTCACTCCCTTTACAAGGGGAAAAAATATTAGCCCCTCACTGAAGCGCTCTTTGACAGCTTTACTCATTAGGGGATAGTAAGAGAATAAGAGCAGTAGCTGGGGGACGAACAAACCCCTCTTGCTTCAGGCAGATGTGGACAAAACTGGTACCGGCTGTAATCCTTTTCGAAGAAGACACAGTGCGAAGCTATAGGGTATTTTTTTGCGTAGTGGTGTAGTTTATATTTTATTTCTTAGGGGGCCCAGGTTCATCTCTCAAAGGGGCTATAACATTAATTATTTTTCAATAAATAAACTTCATAAAAAATTATGTTTTTTATTGATATTGTTAATCAGTAATTAATAATCAGCTATTACAAATTTCTAATTTTCTCCTATTTGTAACTATGAGAGTTAAATAACTTTAATATTTATGCATAAGCTGAACGATTCAATATTTTCATAATTAGAAGCCATAAATACTGAAGTATTTTTACCTGCAATAGCGCAAATAGTTCAGTTAAATTCCCACATAAAAAGTTTTTAAACATTAAAAATTGAAATATCTCTTTTTCAAATATATTTTCTTTAGTCATTAAAATATCAGAGAGTTTGATTTCACTGCGTTTAGACATTATACAGAGTTAGACTATTTAAGGGGTGGATACTTTTGCACAGAAAATCTTTCAAAATTAAAGTTTTTAAAACGAAATTTTTGGCTAACTCTGGAGACATTAGGTGAGAGGAGGAGTTTTTATTCATTACAGAAAAAAAATCGAACCAGAAATCTTAAAGGCGCAATTTCATTCTATAGTCAGGGGCGGATGTAGAGAAAAAGGCTTTAGGAAAGGCCCCGAAATGTAAAAAGTGCCCCCCCCCCCTAATATTAAGTTCGCATGAGGTTCGCATTTGAAACACACCTTATATTATGCGTTTACTACACTTTTCAGAAAGACATACCATTTTTATTTTCGTATTCTATAAATACACTTTTCGTAGTTTTTAGTTTGTCGTAATGTTAATTTTCTTTTCCCAGGATAAAATACTTTTTAATATTGAGCAAGATTTTACCACTCATTTGTTTAAAACCGTAGTTGAGGCTTTAAATAATTACTTTCTGAATATTTCCGCACCCAACTAGACAAAAATATTTTGGATAAGTATCCAGTTTACGAGAAATTGGAAATGTTGGAGATGGAGAATTTGACATCAGTCTCTTCTGGACCAGCACGATTTACACAAGTAAAAAGCAAAATGTTGAGCTTTATTTTTAAGACTGAGTCTCAGAAAACTGGCATCACATCCAGTGACGTTCATAGATCTACCCACATTCCCCGCGGCGCTGGGGGATGGGGCAAGAGGTTTGACGGAGAACGATCCAGAAAAATATCACTATGAGTTACACGGGGAAAATATTTCTTATATGTTAATAAGAGGGAGGGGGTGCACTCAGGGCCGGTCTTAGGCCGATTGAACCGATTTTGCCCAATCGGGCCCCGCGCTAGCAAGGGGCCCCGCGCCGACAAATTATTTTCGCCTTTAGGTAAATGTTAAGAAAAACTGTATCAAACTAAAAAGCTATTTGGCAATATTTAACTGATGTTTAATCTGTTTGAAAGTATGGTGCTACGTTTAGTTCAATTTATGGTGTAAGAGCAAGGGGCCCCGCGCCGACAAATTATTTTCGCCTTTAGGTAAATGTTAAGAAAAACTGTATCAAACTAAAAAGCTATTTGGCAATATTTAACTGATGTTTAATCTGTTTGAAAGTGTGGTGCTACGTTTAGTTCAATTTATGGTATAGGAGCAAGGGGCCCCGCGCCGACAAATCATTTTTGCCTTTAGGTAAATGAGAAAAAAAACTATATCAAACTAAAAAGCTATTTGGCAATATTTAACTGATGTTTCATCTGTTTGAAAGTATGGTGCTACGTTTAGTTCAATTTATGGTGTAGGAGAACTTTCCGAAACTTTTGACGTCTCTATTATTCTATTGAAGTTATCAGATACATTCCCAAAACCACTACTATCAGATAAATTATTAGAAAATTTTAAACATCTGTCGATTTGAACATCTTAAATCCAGGGTCGTACCTACTCTATTGTCAAAAAAAAAAAAAAAAAAAAACATTACCGGCCTGCATCAACGTCCAAATTCTAAATGATTATCGTCACTTAATATTATGGCTATAAGGGCCCCTCGCAGGGCCTTATTGTACTGGGATCTCCCATTTAAGAAGCAATTAAGGTATTTACTTATTTATTTGGAGGCGGGCTTATTAAAATTCATCAACAATGAAATGTTCTCCCAGAAAACACTACCGATGTTTACGGTGCCAGTAAGAAACGTAAAGGGAAACCCAAGAGCATTTTTCACCCCATGAGTTTGACTCCAAGGGTGTTTATATAAGGGGATCCATGAGGCCCTATTTTCTCCAAAAATAAACAAACACACCTTATCAAAATAATTTCTGAACTTCTCGCCCCAAAAAAGAAAACGTACGAGAGGTTACAGCAAACCGTCCCGCATAGCTAGAGGTGGATGGCAATTTTTAATCTTTTCACGAGTGGCGTAACGAAAGGATAGGTGCTTTCCAGTGCTAGATTTATGGGGGAAATTCGGAACCCGTGCCCCGACTGTCAACTTCAGAGGGCAACTAATTAAAAAGAAGCACGGAATCAGAAGGTTATCATGACCTCTTGAACAAAGACCAAAAAGATCCTAAAATTCCACTGTTAGACTTTTATTTGCGGAAAATTTCCAGGTGAGAGCATTCGATAACTCCCCTTCCCCCTCCCCAAATGGCCCCATCACCAAAGATAACTTAAAATTACAATATTATGACTTCAGCTTCAGAGCGCTTCTGGAGGAATACTAAATTTCTGTTTCTATATTCTGATAAATTTCCGAAAATTTCTGGAAGACTTGCCCTTTCTCTAACGACGAGGTCAATTGCCTAAAATGGCGTTTTAGGGATTTAAAATTTTGTAGATATCTCTCCCTTCCCGTTACCCTCTAACCCAGTGGTTTCCAACCTGGGGGCAATCGCCTCCTAAAGGGTGATTTGGAACCATCACCAATAAGCACATATTTACAATTAATTTATAATACAGCACAGTGTACAGTTATTCTTACATCCAGCACTTAATTATAAATAATTTAAGAATTGTGTTCATTTGATGTATGCAATTATTCATTATCTTTCTTTTTCTTTCATATTTCTTTCGTACTGGCAATAAATGGTAACACCCACGGGTCACACAAGAAACTGAGTATTACTTTATCTAACATTATTTCGGTAGCCTGTTTTCTGTTTTATTTTCTCTGAAATGGGCGAAAAATAACAATTCAATTTGTGCCTGTTTTTCAGTAAATTACCGTTCAAAATAACCGAATTTTTGAATTCGAATGCTTCGCGCTGATCAGCTAGTTATTATTATGAAAATTATGGAAGGCTGCTTTCAAGTAAATTAAGTTGTGTTATAGCTGTGAACAAAAAAAGTTTTTTCTAACAATGTTTCTTGAGAAAGTATATTTTATCAAGAAATTTAATTTTGTTTTCAAATCGAACCAAAAGTGTTAGAGGTGCAGCACATCCCATGACGCCCCGTAAATCCGCTTATGCTCTCTCCCCTTCCCTTCCACCGCCGGTTGACCTCTGAGAATTGAAGTGGTGATTTACATACGGCGACGTCCAGTCTACAATATGAATGGGACTGTGACACTTTTCTGTTTTTGTCGGTATCGCGTATATTGTGGCCCGATTTGCATGCTTTCCTTTGATCGGGTGCCGTTCGTGGCTGACTAGTGGGCGGTTGCAGACTCCATAAACTGTGGGTGTATATTGTGCAATCACACTGACGTTCCCTAAACGGAATGAATAATTTTACTTACGGATGTATATAATTTTGCAGTAACGGCAATTTGTATCATTATTTTATAGTAACCAAAATTTTGTATATAATTGTCAATATCAAGCTGATTTTATTTATGATTCTACATTTATTTTGCATTCCATGAACCCTTACTCAATTAAAACCGAATGAAATGTAAGTTAATTTCATTTCTTTCCCTCTTTGTATGATATTTTGTGCTCATCTTGTAAGGTTGAATTCAATTTTATTGCATAAACTGCGATGTATTGTGCGCAATCAAACTGACGTTCCTAAACGACGTGAATAATTTTACTTACGATACAGTAACGGGAACCTTGTAGCATTATTTTATAGTAACCAAAATTTTGTATATAATTGTCAATATCAAACTCATTTTTTTTATAATTTTACATTTATTTTGCTTTCCCTGAACCATTTCTCAATTTAAACCGAAATGAAATTTAAGTTACTTTCATTTCATATTCCGGTTGACTGAAAGTTTTCTCTCTTTGTATGATATTTGTGCTCATCTTGCAAGGTTGAATGCAAATTTATCGCATAAACGGCGGTGTATTGTGCGCAATCACACTGACGTTTCATAAACGACGTGAATAATTTTACTCACGGATGTATATATTTTTACAGTAACGGCATCTTGTATCATTATCTCATAGTAGCCAAATTTTGTGCGTTGTCAATATCAAGCTAATTTTATTTATGCTTTTTCTTTTATTTTGCATTCAATGAACCCTTACTCACACAATTTAACTGAATTAAATTTGAGTTACTTTCATTTCAAATTCCGGTTGACTAGAACTTGAAACTTTTTCCACTTAGCATGATATTTGTGCTCATCTTGTAAATTTGAATGCAAATTTATTGCAAAAACTGCGGGTTATCGTGCGCAATCACATTTAGGTTTCCTAAAAGGAATGAATAATTTTAGTTAGGGATGTATTTATTAACAGTAACGAGCGGCACTTTGTATCATTATTTCATGGTAACCAAATTTTTTGTATATAATTGTCAATATCGAGCTCATTTTATTTATGATTTTACATTTATTTTGCGTTCCATGAACCATTACTCAATTTGAACTGAATGAAATTTAAGCTAATTTCATTTCAAATTCCGGTTGACTGAAAATTTTTCATCTTTGAATGATATTTTTGCTCATCTTTTAAGGTTGAATGCAAATTTAACGCATAAACTGCGGTGTAATGTAAGCAATCACACTGACGCTCCCTAAACAGAGTAAATAATTTTATTTAGGGATGTATATATTTTACTGTAACGGCATATTGTATCATTATTTCATGGTAACCAAATTTTTTGCGTATAATTTTCAATATCAAGCTCATTTTACATTTATTTTGCATTCAATGAACCCTTACTCAAACTGAATGAAATTTAAGCTAATTTCATTTCAAATTCCGGTTGATTGAAAGTTTCCCCCTTTATATATTTGTGCTCATCGTGTAAGGATGAATGCAAATTTTATGAGCCTGTGTGCATATTTGAATCATCATTATTTCATGTGTATCAAATTTTTTACCAAAAGTTGCCTTTATAAAGATGATTTTTTTTTTAATAATAAATGCATTTAATCTAGGAAGCAGTATGTTTTGTTTAGTTGAAAAATCCTTCTCACATATTATTTCTTGAAAATGCTATGTTAAGTAAAAAACTTTCTTGGGAAATTGTTATACACTTTCATCATTGGTTTGGCTCCACGTTGAAGTACAGAAATAGTACATACTAATTTACTTCGAATGTGGCGGTAAGTCACCTAACTATTAAACCTTACGTAATTTCACCAAAATGGTGTAATAATGCGCAGTATTATTCGAAGGGTAAAACAAGAGGTTGTTAAAACAGAATAATCAGGTATTATATCAAAGAAGATGTGTATTCTATCAAAGAATTGTGATACGTTTTAATTTGAAACTCTTGACGTTTATATATACAGGGTGTCCACTCCAATCGTGGACCAATAGCTAATTTCTAAACCGTTAGAGATAAGCATATAGTTTATTTAGGAAAAAATCTCCAAATTACGAAAGGAATTTTGGGTCTATTCAATGTTTTTCAAAAAATCAAATTTTGAAAGAGTTACGAAATTTAAATTTTTATACAGTCCCCCAGTCCTATCAATCATATTTAGTAAAACATTCTTGACCCTGTAACGTTTAAAACTAAAAAAAAAGCACTGCTCTACGACAAAAATTGACCTAGTTATGACGTTTTGAAAAATCAAGATTTTGAAGGATTTCGCATACGGTCCCTTAAGCGATCTCTCGATGACGTCATGAAATAATGCAAAATCTTGATTTTTCAAAACGTCATAACTCGGTCAATTTTTGTCGTAGAACAGTGATTTTTTTTTAGTTTTAAACGTTACAGTGTCAAGAATGTTTTACTAAATATGATTGATAGGACTGGGGAGCTGTATAAAAATTTAAATTTCGTAACTCTTTCAAAATTTGATTTTTTGAAAAACATTGAATAGACCCAAAATTCCTTTCATAATTTGGAGATTTTTTCCTAAATAAATTATATGCTTATCTCTAACGGTTTAGAAATTAGCTATTGGTCCACTATTGGAGTGGACACCCTGTATATTTTACAGTGTTTGCCGACTGCAATATTACTCCCATAGCAAACGAAAGTTATATTATTCAAATATATTTTGTGGGATTTTTTTTTTTTTTTTCGAAAATATAGTTATAAAATATTACTTATCTTAAGATGAAATAAATTCAAAAATTGTTAATCGTGGAGATAAATTATCTGTACGGCTCTATGGCAGGGGCATGACCCACTCGCAAGCAGAGCCGCCGCTACCAGAGATGGGACCCAGTACCAATTTTAATGCCGGTCCCCCATGCACCCCCTCCAATTGCATATGCATATTTTTATGCCGTCGTTTCAGCACATTTGCAATTATAAAAAAAAATGGAGAAAATAATTTTTTCGGAAAAACTTTTTTTTTAGTTACGAAAGTGTGCATCTGATTTTATTTTCACGTTATTTGTATCGCCAAATGATTTTAATATTTTTTTTACACAAAACAACAAGTTTGAAAACAGAAAAACACAATTTTAAACGTTTGGTTCGATAAACTTCAAAATTAATAGTTTGAAATTGCATTTACATGTAATATTGCATTGTTTAGTTGCTTATAACTGTGTTTTTAAATTTTAATGTAAATTTAAAAATTGTAATTCGAAGTTTTTGTAAAAATATATTTTTAAAAAACAGTATCTGGATACAGAAAAAGTTAGATAACTTTTCATGTCTGAGATGAGTTTCCCCGGGTTACTTGATTCTTGTTCTTAGTGCAAGAGACATTTGTCAATGACAGTTTAGACTTGGTTTTACGTTTGACGAGTTTCTGTAGCTTTTGGAAAGCGGTGCATTTTCTTTTGCGCAAGTGTGTTTCATTCATTAGTGTTTACAAGCAATTGTTTCATATTGAGAATCGGCAATGGAAAGCGAGATTTTTTTTTTTTGAAAAACAGCTTTTTTTTTAATGAAATTATTAACACTAAAACTGGAAAAACATGTTCATAACCTTACGGGCCTCCCAAAGCTCCGGGCCCCGGTACTAGAGGTCCATTATCCCCTCTCAAACGGCGGCCCTGCTCGCAAGCGCAGTTCCAGAGAAATGGACCCCATTTAACTACCCAATATAAGCAAAAATTTCATTTTAGGACTTATATCACTTGTTTTTTTAGGACCTATGAAGGGGAAATTGACCCCTTTCCCCTTCCTTTCCGAAAATGACAATGACCCCTTCCTAAAGCAAAAGCTGGATCTGCTCTTGCCACGCGGCTAACCTGAAAATCAGCTGCTGTGCACAGTAATGCTTCAAAAAAAAAAAAAAAAGTTAATCTAATAAATGAATTTAAAAAATAAAGTACGAAGTTCATTGTTGAATTACCGGATTTGAACAGTAAGGGCCCTGCTCCACATCAGCGTAAAACGCGACCGAAACTGAAGGCAGAAACCGAAAATCCGAGTACTTTCCATAGTAACACTATTTGCTCCATTTTACGCTTCTGCTTTATTTTTCTGCTTTACGTTAATGTGGAGCAGGGCCCTAAGAAACAAAATTTACAGTTGAGTGTTGAACAGGGATTTACTATGGAAAAAAGAGCAAACACCACATTATAAACGTTAAATATTTAAAAGAAATCAATTTTTATTTTATAGTCCTAATTTTAATATTCAATTTGCATAAAAGTATACAGTATTTGAATTAAAAGGACATATATTTTTAAATTTTTATGCTTTTGCTTATATACTTTTCAGAATATTTTTTATAAATCTGTTGTAATATTAGAACATACAGCAGCAAAGAAGCCTGAATAAGATTTAAATATTTTCCTTGTTTTAGTATATTAAAATATTGTAATTGAAGTCTCCTATTTATAGTGCGCCTTTTTTTTGTGAGGAAAATAGTGGCGGTAATTCGAAATTGCAAAATGCATAAGCAAATCAGTGTTCTGAACCCAAATTATCAAATTCTAAAACTCTTATCGCATGAAGTGTGCGAATTCCAGACTGCATTGTGAATTCAAAGCGGTTGAATAAAAGCGAACTCCCTTTGTGGGCTATCCCTAAAGAAAAGGAACGGTATTTTTTCTCGGGCAACGCTCGGCAACGCTACTCGCAGGGGGAGGGCTGGGGCGAGTGATTTATTGCAGTCAATTAGAGAAAAAGCTGGGCAAAAGCAGGAAATAGCCTTCGTTGTGTAGAAACGCTTACTGTAGTGACACCTATATGTCAAATTTAACACTAAAAATAGTGTAGATTCAACATTTTTTTGAATGTCCTAAATAAAAAATATATAACGTAATGAAAACGAAATTTAAAAATTATCAGTAAGACCCCCGGAGTCCTGGATTTTCGCTAGTTATGTTTGTTGCTAAATTATTGCTGTGTTTTTTGGCAGAATACTAAGTTTTTTATTTTTTAATGGGTGTTAGGGTTGCTATTCTGAAACCGTCGCCAAGGCAGATTTCATTAAAAATTGATTTAAATTTAAAAAAACGCAAAATTTTTCTACGATGCTAAGGGAACTTATTCTTGATTGAAAATCACGTCGTATGTAACAAAGATTGGAATGTTATTTGAAGTTGATTTTGATCACGAAAGGTTATTCTTTTTCCTTGGCGCCAATCTCTTGGGACAACAGCCTTAATCTAAACAAGGCTTTTGCAATGATTTCCAATTTCGCTCATTGATTCTGCATTTGCAGGGCTATTACGATAATTGGGAAATTGTAGCTGTCTCCAATTACTTGGGCGAGTACGTATTTTATTTTGTAACCGGAATTCATAAGATAGATATAGAAGAAAGTTTCGTGACGGCCACGACAGCTAGTTTTATTAAATCCTCATACTTTCAGCAACATATCTGAGAATTTTTAGAAATACAGTCGACGCTCGATATAACGACCGTCTCCGTCCTACAGAAAACGGTCTTTATAACGAGTGGTCGCTATAAGAGGTAGAACATAGAGTATATTGGGATACAGTAGGGGGTTTTCTCACCGGTCGTTATATTGGGATGGTCTTTGTAACGTGTGGTCGTTATAACGAGCGTCGACTGTATTGAAATATTACTACACCCGTCACAATTTACTGAAGAGATACGTATTATACATGCAGATTAGGCTTAGCGGTTGACAGAAAATGCAATTTTTTGAAAAGTTTGACGGCCTGTAAAACAAAAACCAGATCACATATGGGCAAAAGAATTCATATTGTTACTTACCACCATAAAAATATTACATACATCAAATTTTATCAAAATCCGAGGACATGGGTTACATGACCGGGTGAACTGACGTGGAATGACCCACTAACATATAAATGCCAATATTTTCTGTATAAGTCAAACTGATGAGCATTTATTTTTTACTCAAAATACAATTAGGGTCCAAACAATTAGGGCCGTCATTTGGACAATCAAAGAGGGGGGCACTGAAAAATCAATGCTTTTTCCAAAAGTTGGTGTGATTTTTTTCTGTTTCTTGATACAATTTGCATTTTATATTCCCCCTACCCCAACTGATTTTACCCCCTTCCCCCTGGAAAATCCGAAATGTGAAACATTTTGAATGTTAAACATAAAACACTTGGGCTCGAATGATAATATTTCTGAAAAATTCATTTGGAATTGTTAAGCAGTTGATGTTTTCCTCGGCTCAATAGATGGCAGCATCAGCAAAAATCGTATTTTGCTCTTGAAAATTTCAAAAATCGCACACACACACAGTTATATTAATGAATTAACTATTTAGAATTAATTTTTTGTAAAGAATTATCTTAAAACAATAAATTAATTAAAATTTCGTCAAGTTAATTTTTTTTCACATGTAATTCGTTTGTTCCTCGGAACATTTTGTTACTTGATGGATATAAATAATTTAAAACTTTACTAATCAAATTTTTCCATGAGGCATGCATTGCTATACACATTTGCTTCTAGATCGAAAGAGCATCCTTAGACATATTTTTGACGCAAAAACTACATTGCCTTATCTAACCATTATCGAAATGTAAGGTTTTTAAGTCAGCCAGTACTTAAATACGAAATTAAAACATAATACAAAAATCATGCACTAGTTTACAAAATTATCTGCGAAACTTTCTGCACTTTAAAACTTTTATTGCATTGACATATCTTGCAAAATTACATGGAAGCAACTAAAAACAAGTTCTAATGTAAAGAAGTAGTCAAAATAGCAAATCGTTAAGCTAAAATATTATTAGGAGATTTTTGGTCTACAGCAAATGAATAATACAGGCAAGATTCAGCAGCACCCTCCATTTTTTTTCCCGAGAAATGACAAATTGCTCTTTGTTTTCAATTTCGAACTCTGTTGCCGACTGGTCCTTTTTACTTCCTTTTACGTAGTAAAGGAAGTATTGTGATCACAAAAAAAATTTCACTCAAATTTCGGTCTAAATTTTTACTTTGCTCATCCCCGAATGAATGTCGTGTAGGTTTTTCTAGAGCCGCTATATAGAGTATATATAGGGGCCTTAGGTTTTTCGACCTGTCAGCACGTGCATACGTAACTGCCAACACATAACCAACAGAAAAATCATTTTCGACCATCCTTGAGTTAGTTACGACGAGTTTTCTCGCGACGTCACTGTATGTCTGTATGTATGTGCGGATGTATGTGCGTATGCATGTGTGTCTCATAACTCAAAAACTGTATGCCGTAGAAGCTTCTGGTTTGGTATGTAGGCTCTGAGGAGGGTCTAGTTGTGACCTTCCCTTGTAGTTGCATTTGAATAATCCCAAGGGGGTCTTTTACCCCTCTTTTGGGGTAAATCAATGTCAATTTCAAAGCAGAAAAAGTGATATGATTTGGCGCTACCGTTTGGCGATATATCACAAAGCTTTTAGTCGCCAAGTGATTGCCGCCAAGTTGGCGACAAATTTGGCGAAAAAATGATGTTTTTTGAATTTGGATCAATTTGGCGCTCTTGGCGATATTTTGTGAAAAATTCACTGAATCATGTTAAAATCGGCGATATTTCGAAAATGAAACATTGTAAAACATTATTTTGCATTGATTGGTGACAAACTGGAGGTGTAAAAGTTTGAATTGTTACTTTGTTCGCTCTAAGGCACTATTTTAACACTTAAGGTACACTAAGGCACTTTAACACTTTATTATGGAATTTAAACGTAAAAAATTAGTTTTCTTTTTTCCAGAATGTTTATTAGGTGCTCATACAAATTATTTTTATTTTTCAGCGACACTCACTTTTCTATAAATATAGATTCTTCACCGACATCGGAACACAAAATAGTAAGTGGTTCTTTTGTCGTCATTCACTAACGTTTAGTTCAAATGAGCTCGACGATGGAGATATTTTACTTTTTTTTTTTTTTTTTTTTGCCAGAGTGACATATTCGCCTCCAGAATCGCACTCACCAATTGATAGTCTAAGATCCGACTTCGGTTAATATGCCCTCATCGAGTTTCCTAATAAGTTATGCATAAAAATATTCCTAACACGATGGCATACTGCTACTGTCTAAAGTTTTTTCTTACGACCTCTGCCGCATCTGCGCATGCGCCAAGTCTTTTCGGACTTTCTAGAAATAGGGGGGGGGGGGAATCAACGAGGAAGTAGTAAGCGAACAAAAGCTGAAGGCATCGGGTAGTGCGCATCCAAAACCTAACTCCCCTTTTTCAGATGGAAGCGTCCGTGGCTGCCAGGCGCACAAAACGCAAACAGACAGTATCTAAACAAAAGTGATCCAATCTTAGGGGATGCCACTATTTGAAGTTCCAGTAGTTGATAAAACTGCAGTTTTTCTGCTGATGTCTTTAAAATTTGCAAGAATCTGCAGTATATCTGGAGTTTTTTGTATTATATGATCAAGAAATTATGTGTTTTCCAGAATTATGTGCTTTGAAAAAATTCTGCAAAAAATCTGCAGAAATTTCGCAGCCCTTCCAGCTAAATTTCTTCTTTAACTATGCTAACTGCAGAAAATCTGCAAAATAACTTCATTAATAAAATTTCAAAATCGCGACATCCCTATACTACACTGCAAGGTTTCTTGACAACAACATCGTGACGTTAGCGCGACGTAAGCCTATGAAAAACGAGCTAGATAAAACGTCACAGCCTACTTGGCGAATTAGAGGAGATCGCTAACTGCTTGTGAACTCTTATTGGCTCCGCCCGTAGTGACGTCAGTGTCAACTTAAGTTGCTGTCTAGTATATGAAAGGAGCCCTTTTGCTTAGTCAGATTTACACCATCGTGTTTGTTATATTTTTGTCTACATTTTATATACAGTTGACGCTCGTTATAATGACCACTCGTTATAAAGACTATCCAATACAACGACTGGTGGGAAAAACCCAACTTCACCCCAATATACTCTATTTTCTACCTCTTACAGCGACCGCTCGTTACAAAGACCTTTTTCTGGGGGACGGAGATGGTCGTTATATCGAGCGTCGACTGTATAACGAAATAATATAAATTCAATGAGGGTAGGTAAACCCAAGTCGGTATGATGATTTCCGAATTCTGCATAGCAGCATACAGTATGAAAACGATGATTATAAGAAAAAAGCCGCAATTTGGAAGAGTTTTGATGCTAGGGATCTTCAAGGAAAATCTCGTTTAAAATTATTCTTCCCTATTATTATTACATTGTTTGTTCGCAATATTATTCTATTGTTATTACAAAAGATCATCAAGTCTCGTTCAAAATTATTATTATATTCTATTTTATAGCTCTTATTTAACAAAGGAAGATGTTACTAAAAATTTGATAATCTCGAAATTAAAATACTTTTTCTGTTTGAAACATATTGCCTTTGCAACACATAATCTCAGAACCAGACATAGCTAGGTTTTCTTTTCTTTTTCTTCATTTCTCAAGGAGTGAAAACACTCCTTAACCTTTTTTTGGAGGAGTAAAGTTCATTTTAAAGGAGCGGAATAAGAATACATAAACAGTGAAAAAGTTTCGTTTTAAATAAAAGTGATAGATATTAGCAAAACAACAGTAATAATAATAATATTAATAATAATAACTTTCTAAGAAGAAATGGATGATTACAAAGAAAAAGAGATACGCACTATTTCGTTTTTCAACATTAAAAATATCTGACATTTTGCACTAGAAAACGTTAGTCACACTCCATTTTTAGCAAAAGTGACACTTAAGACTAAAAAAAATCAAAATGTAATATATATTTTTAAAAGCTAACATTCCATATTTTTCAAGTATATCAGCCAATTTTTAACACTTGCTTAACTTTCAGAAATTTTTGCCTCATAACATGAATATTATTTTTCAAGGTTACAAAAATGTTACGTTAGTCACACTGCTATTTTGGTTGAAAAAATATCTGTTGTCAGTAATTTTATTTTAAATTCTTAGCAGAAATAATACATGTACACCATCTACATTGCAAATCCACCAACACAGCGAAAAATTATTTTTTATCATTTAAGTTACAGGTAAAATTAGTTATAAAATCAGCTCTGAATGTTACGTTAGTCACGATGGAATGACCCTTAACATTTTTTTGGAGGAGTAAAGTTCATTTTAAAGGAGCGGAATAAGTATATATAAACAGTGAAAAGTTTTGTTTAAAATAAAAGTGATAGATATTAGCAAAACAACAGTAATAATAATAATATTAATAATAATAACTTTCTAAGAAGAAAATGGATGATTACAAAGAAAAAGAGATACGCACTCAGGGCCGTCGCTAGCTGAAATATCTGGGGGGGTGTTGAGAATTTGGCGGCCCTGGGCTGCGGGCTCATCATATAAGGGGGGGGGGGGTTCTTTCTTGAATTATTCACCATTCCAACCCACGCCATATACAGAGATGCATTATAGCAGTGGAAAAGGTGAGAGAATGGTTCTTCAAAATTAATGCAAGAAAATTTTGAATAATAGTTTTGTAAAATTTCTGGATATTATTGCTATAAAAATCATTTTTTCTGAAGAGAAAAAGTGCACCATTCCCCTTTTATTTATTTTTATTTTTAAGAACTGACAATAAAAGAAATCACCTTTCATAGTTTGGAGCTAATTTGTAAATCGTAAATATTTTATTTAAATTTTATGGATCGAAAATGCCCTTGCATATAAGTCGCATAGTTCAGTCATAATGTGCAAAGAAAAGGGCTAAATTCGCAAAATTGCGATGTAGTTTTGATTTTTGAATGTTATTTGGGTCCCCTTAGGGTAGTGTAAATCTAAGTTTGCAGTTTTCTAAAACTTGTGCTTGCCGCTTAACTCGCGAAAAACTGCGAAATTTTCCGAATTTTTTCATTGTTTCCTTTATAACTCCTTAACTATTAGTCTTACAGAGCTTCACTTGTGCTTAAAATGTTTCAAATTTAGTGTTATTTAAATGATTATTCACATGTATAAACAAAAAAATTTTGCATTTTTTCACGAGAACAGATATTTGTTTCTTTCGCTATTGTAAAGTAAAAAGTTAACCTACAGACTTCTTTTTGAGCTTAACTGAAAGCCAATAAAATTTACTATAATTTCATGTTCATTTTGTTTCTTGAGGAGTAAAAATTAATGTCGGTATTTTTTTCCGAAATGTGGTCAAAGAATAAAAAAATCGAAATGCAATATCTCCTAAATCGTTGGTCTTACAGAGCTCCACTTGAGCTTAAAATGTTTTCAATTTATCGTTTTTTAAATTGGGTATTCACATATATCATCAAAAGTTACATTGTTTAGGAGT
Source organism: Uloborus plumipes (assembly GCA_038373865.1). Lineage (NCBI taxonomy): Eukaryota > Metazoa > Arthropoda > Arachnida > Araneae > Uloboridae > Uloborus > Uloborus plumipes. The sequence goes on along the minus strand of JAXGGA010005924.1, from coordinate 15,241 downwards.
TATAAAGAAAAAACTAAAAAGAGTCGAAACTTTTTCTCAGTTTTGCGTAAGTCGTATACAGTACATTAGGACGACATGCTGTACGTTGTCGAAATTGACCTGTAAGATTTTTCCCAATTATGAAAATAACGTTGTAATATAGTGTTACCCTTTTTTGTACCATTCTAAGCATTTTTTTTAAATCGTTCAGTCCTCCTTTCTTCTTGTCAGAAACAATTTCTTTAATTTCTCAAAATAATCAAAATTTCCGTTTTTTTTTCTTTTTAATGATTTTAAATGAAATATTAATTCTACGGACTTTTTGTGGGTTCTTAAAGAAAAGCCATTAAAATTTGCAGTAACTTCCTGTCCGTTTTGTTTCTTGTAGAGTAATAATTCATATCGATATTAAGTCCGAAATATGATCAGAGCGAATTTTTTTCACTTTTGGCAAAAAATGGCCATTTTTCGGAATGCAATATGTCCTAAACCGTTGGTCCTACAGAGATCCACTTCAGCTTAAATTGTTCAAAATTTAGTGTTCTTTAAAATGATTATTCACACGTTTAATCAAAAGTTTTATAGTTTAGTCGTTATAAAAGAAAAACTGAAAAAAATCGGGAAATTTTAGTTTTTCGTGAGTTACGCCGCGAGCACAGGGTTTTGAAAACTGCAAACTTAGATTTACACTACCCTAGATGACCCAAACTACGTATTAAAAAATCAGGACTACATCGCGATTTGCAAATTTAATGTCTAATATGACTGAACTAGCAGCTGAATTTTAGCAGAAATGAGAAGTTGGGAGAGAAAAAGTTCGTCTGGTATGCGAGCTTTTCAAATAATATCTTTGTAGTTTTACGATTTCAAGTGATAAAATTTCATTAAATGAATCAATGTAAGCTTGACGCGAATAACCGAATTAAACTGGTGATCAATAGAAAATAACTCTTTTCATACCATGTCTCTTAAATTGATTAAAAATGAGAGGGAAAATATACAACAAAAACTGAGTTTTTCTTCTTATTTTAGAATCGTTTAAAAGTATGCAACTCATTCGAAACAACTGATTGAAAAACTTTTCAGACAGTTATTAAAGCATATAAAATTATCCCCCTTATTTAATTAACATCTACTGGATTAAGTCAGCCTCTGTTAAAGTCATAACATCAATTTTTCTAGAGGTACTTCTAGAATCGAGGAATATGGTTTCTAAACAAGCTTCGGAGTTATTAATAGGCAAAATTAAAACTTCTGCTTCTATCTGTTTATGTTAGTTTCATATGACAGCTTAACAAAAAATAATATTGTTAATAGAATACTTCAAAATCAAAACTTTAATTTAAATGACGCAAAAAAAGAAAAAAAAACTGTCAAATAAAGATTAATTTTTACAAATAAAAAGCATAATAAAAGTACAAGTAAAGGGAGCTGTAATTTCCTTTAATTCCGAAAACTGCTGTACTTTTATAAATTATAAAATATAGCTGCATAAAGTATAGCTGTAAAATATATCGTTTGAGGTTCTTCAATTTTCCGCGGGCTATAAGAAATTCCCGTTAATTTTCGACACAAAACGGTGCTTTTTTTCTGCAAAACAGCCTGTACAATTACATTTTAGTCCCGTGCATTTGTTTGTTTCCTTTTTCCACCGAAAAAAACGGTTAATGAGCAGTTTTGCGTCGTTTGACTGAGATGTGATTTAGAAAAAAAAAAAAAAAAATCTGGAGTATCACAGTAACTTATATCGTGTGGCCGTGGCCGTGTGTACAATATTCACCAATATATGCGATTTTCATTTTGATGGTCTGAGGAGGTTGAAAGAGCCTCTTCAATGCCGCAGAGAGGGCAACCGAATTTAATTCTTTTCCCCCTTTTTTTTAAATTTCAGTATAATAAACTTTTATCATTATTATTATTATTTCTTCAAATTTACTACATTAAAAAAATTCGTTCGGTCCCAACACAAAGTGAAAAGTGATAAATTTTCTTTTTAATTATCTTCAGTTTAAACATTCCACTATCTTTCGATAATGGTATTTTTTGTCATTTTCTTTAATTTAAATTTATTAAAAATATAAAATTTGGCGGCCCCTGCATATTAACTTTTTTTCCCTTTTAATTATTGCATCGATCATTTATTTTAATTTATTTAAAATATAAAATTTGGTGGCCCTCAGCATATATTCTTTTTTTTTAAATATTGCATCGATCTTGTTGAATTATGTATATATAATTTGATTTATGTTTTATTAATTTAACTAATTTTAGTTACAGAGGTTAGCGTACCTTTTAAAGCTCTCGCAAATATTAATACAGTACTTTTTTTTTTTTTTCCAAACTGGGCAGGGCGACCAAAAGTTTCCCGTTTACATGACCCCATGAACGAGAAAGTTTCGTATTTTTCGCAACGAATATTGCTGTGAAGGAATCTTAACTATTTTTCGCGGCCCCAATTATTTATTTTTAATAAGTAATAATTGGGGCCGCGGAAAATACAGGGCATTTTTAAAAATTCAGGTTTACTGATATTCTTAATAATTATTCCGCTTCCCTTTTATATTTCACTTGAAGTCCTGAAATATTTTTCTAAAATTTCATTTTAATAATAAAATAAAATCGGCGGCCCCTTTCTTCAGAAAAGTCGGGGGGTGTAGCACCCCCCCACACCCCCCCTTGCCAACGGCCCTGTACGCACTATTTCGTTTTTCAACATTAAAAATATCTGACATTTTGCACTAGAAAAAAGTGAATTGAACATTTTCGAAAAATGAACTACTTTTCCCGACTATTTTACTCGATATTAAATTTTTATTTTAAACAAAAAGCTTGACTAAATAGGAAAGATGTCGATTTTTTAAATTTTATTTTTAGATGACAGAATAGGGTGATTCTCCAAAATCCGAACAATATGATGTCCCCGTAGGACAGCACAAAAATTATTTGACCTAGAAAGTTTTTTTGTTTTTTAATTGTTAGAAATATTTATTCTGATGTTATTCAATTCATATTAAAGCAATTTTTCAATTATTTTTTTCTACAAAAATTTTTGAATAGCCAAAAAGTCACCTCTTTTGCGTGTCCCACAATGTTTCTAAAATGTAAATAAATTATTTAAAATTTTACGTGAACATTGCACAAATTCCACTTGTAGTGTTGAATTATGTATAGTTATGAGTGTAATATAGTGTTGTTTTAGCTTATTTAAATGATTTTATAATCAGGTAGATCATTTTGAAGTTTGTCCCCAGATTGCATGTCCCTCTCCTGGCCTACAAATTGGTTCAATTATTAAGGGCAAAAAGAAGGAAATTCGAATCTGCAGTACTATAACACTGTTTATTCTCATCACGTCTTTGGACTCATAGAGTATTTTGTCTATAGAATGTGTCTGCTGTTCGTATTATTATTCCTTAGTTCAAAATAAGGTATGTAACATTTTCGATGTCCCTCTCCTGGCCAACATTTCTGTTCTAAATAAAATAAAAATAATAATTCTGCCTGCAGTGCGTAATTGAGTTAAAAGGATAAAAGAGAAAAATACCTGTTATTTACCTTCTATATAATTCCGGGTAGAAATATCAGCCTTTTTTGATTAAAATGTCCCTCTCCTGGCGCAAAAAAAAAAAAAAAAAATGTCCCCCTAGCATTACTTTTAAAGCACTGGTAAAACATCCGGTAGAATATATGGATTTATTTACCAAACATTGGTTAAAATAATAAAAAGGAGTCTCATTTATTAAAAAGTATTCATTTAGAAAATTTTGAACTTTATTTTATGATTGTAAATCTCTTTCTTCATATAAATATTAAATTTGCCGGATGCTGCATCTCTTAAAACAGTGTTCGTTTAAGGAGGTTGTAAATTAGTTTTGTTTGTCAACAAAAAAAAATAGTTTTTCATTCATGTTGAAGTTATTTCTTTGTTATTGTGTTAAAATTTCTGATAATCCTTGATAAAATTCATTTTTTTGCTCGCTTAGTGCTTCTTGTCACTCTCTCGGTTTGAAAAAATTGACCCCCCCCCCTTTTTTGGGGTGTAGCATACTTAAAGTGAGTTCCCTCTATTTTTCTCTTAATAAGCTCCTAACAAAGAGTAAGTATGATTTTTTTTAGATTTTTTTAAGCATTTTTGTTTTTATAGAGTTTGTGAGTCGAAAATGCCAGGTTTTTGGAGAATCACCCAACAACATACATGATCATCATCGGTGAAAAAAAAAATTGCGACACGACAAGTAGTTTTTTTTTAAAATAATTTTTAAAGGTCAAACGACAATGACGTCAGAAGGCTCATGGATTTTTCGCCGGAGCGCCAAGCCTAGCAAGAAACTGTTTATCGGCCGAACGGAAACCAGTTTTCCGTACTGTTATAGGTTGTTCTCGGGTGCGGCCGGAAAATGGTAGAAGTCACGAAGTCACCAAGTAATGCCTCACTAAGAACTTAAACATGGTTTTCGCATCAAAAAGCTTAAAACAATCGACGCTGACACCCGTGGCAGGTTATTGGATTGCTCTTTGACGAATCCTATCTCCACAGTGAATTAATAGACTTAAACGAATTGATAACGAAAGGGAAAAAAAAAAAAAAAAAAAACTCCGCAATGAAACGATAGTATAGTTGAAATACAATTTTTGCTCCAACTCTAGCCAAGGAGGGATTAAACAATCCTATCCCCTCTACTTCAGAGCTTTCATCTTTTGAGTTGTTTTCGAGAAAAAGGAACAAAATAAGGAGAAATGGTTAATTCCCCCCTCCCATCACTAGTACAAAGGAAAAAAAAGCCTCTTTATCTCTCCCGTGCGACAAGCAGTCCAACACTTGCCTGTCCCGACTTGCCAGCGGTCACATAAAAGGGCTTAAATATTCTGAGGGCAGGAAGACATATCCTTTCTGCCCTAAGTGCCACCATGACCTGGCTTCACCTCAACATATCTTGGGCTGTTTGGGTTTGAACTGGGAGGATATCCATACTACTCCCTTTTTGGTATCGGATTTCATTAATGTCAACAGATTCGTTGATCTGACTCCGTCGGACCAGACGGGAGATAAGAAACAACAACAAAACAATTTGTGTTTGTGAAATGCTGAAATTGGAGCAATTTGACGTCACTGGTTTTGTTTTTAAGGCGTGCTTTTTTGCGCGTGGGTTTTTAAAAATTTCATTAAAAATCAAATATTGCGATTTAAAATTCGGCAATGGTGAGTTTTTGTATTTTGTAAGTGTCTTAATAATATCTAGAGTCAAAGTAGGAATATTTAATAGCTACAAACTTCCCTTTCAAATCTTAACCCATTAATGTCTGACATTCCCCCCCCCCCCCCCAAAGATATGTGTATACTAATTACACGGCTACAAAACACACTTTACAATGGCTATGTGCTGAAATCTGTTAATAATGAATTGAAATAATACCGAAATAATAATTGAACACCATTATTTGGTTGAAATGTTCATTTTTGGTAAATTCAAACACATTTTGGACCGTCCCTACGCTAGGCATTAATGGATTAAAATAGAGGCGTTAAAAATGTCTTTAGAACCATAAACATTTTTAATGGTGTCTCTTTCATGCAAAAACTTTTGGTATACATTCATTGGTTGTATGTATTTCTCATTTTCAGGTGGTGAATGAGCAAGATTTGAAAAATTACAAAAAGAAAAGAGGGGAAGGGAAAGAGTAAGCCTTCTTTGAAATATTCATTTCAGTTTTATTTTGTAGTGTCATGAAATTGCAGAAATTGTTGGTTATTTTTTCTACCTAAAAATTAAAAAACCCTTCTAAAAAAACTTCAATTTTTCATATTACATTAAAAAGGTCAAACTATGCAACTGCATATGCACATATCGTCGCTTTGGAAGAATAACGCTGCAACTCAAAAAAGACCATTTTTCAGGAGAGCAATTTTTAACTTTTCAGAAACTTCTATCGCGCTTGTGCTCAAAACTATTGCGACTATTTTATTCAAACTAGCATTAAAAAAACCGCATTTTAATCTCTTTTCTAATGTAGCACGATTGACTTCAATGGCATTTTAACTGATGACGTCATTTTAAAAAGAGTGAAGGTAGTTTGAGTTACATCAGTGTTCTCCAAACATTGCTCCCTAGCGGATATTTTTGACACTTTTGAGTTGTAACTTTGTTCATCATAAAGAGCGATTTTTTCTGAACAAAATGATATAAAAATGTCATTTTTCGATTTTTTTTGAGTTGCAGCGTTATTCTTCCAAAACGACGATATGCATTTGCTTAACACGAGCTGTAATTTTCAACAATCGGTGCACAACTACACATTGCAAAAATAAGTTGTTGTTTTTACAGTATAATACTGAAAGCAGAGGTTTCAGCCTAAAACTGTAAAAGCGCCGTAATAAACTGTAAAACTTGCCATTTCGCAGTTTATTACTGATGTAAAACCAGTAATTTTACAGTTTATTGCCATAAAATTGGCTGTATTATACAACAAAAACAACGGTGAAATACAAGGCTCGACCGATGCATCGGCGCCGATGGTTGAAATTTTTTCCATCGGCATCGGCCGCTGATGGCAACTTGGGAAAAACATCGGACCATCGGCCTCGAAAACATCCAAATGCCGATATATGGCCGATATTATATTGTATGCCGATATTATATTGTAAAAACAACGTTTGTTGTTTACAGTGCAGACAGTTTTAAAGTTGAACGTATTTATGTTCTTGAAACTTAGTTCATTGAACAATAAATGACGGTAATCTCGCAAATCAAACTTGAATGACTCCCGTGAATGTACAATAATCTTTTCTGTTCTCTTAATAACCGGAAACTACTTGCTAGCCAGTACAACAATACCTGAAAAAAAAATACAGTCGACGCTCGATATAACGACCGTCTCCGTCCTACAGAAAGCGGTCTTTATAACGAGTGGTCGCTATAAGAGGTAGAACATAGAGTATATTGGGATACAGTTGGGGGTTTTCTCACCCGTCGTTATATTAGGATGGTCTTTATAACGTGTGGTCGTTATACCGAGCGTCGACTGTATTTCACTTCATTAGAATTTCTACTCTCTTGCAGGATTTTTGTTGCTGACGTTCGGATTCATTATCAGACAATGGAGCACCGAATATATAGACATTCTCCTGAATTCAATGTAAGTATTCATTATTTTGAAGATATTCCAACTCATTAAAATTTTGAGCATTTTGAAGAATTTCTATTTCAGACAAGTTCGCACATTCAAAGTTACTTTGACTATTTTAGAGACTTTTTTAGAATTGAAGCTTGATTTTTTTGGCAAAGATATAAAAAGTAATAATAATCGGGAGAGAGTTTTAACTGGAGATAAAACTTGTTCAGTAAGCACACGCATGCACACATCCACGCATATAATTTTGTCTTAAAACGTGCATTAGCAGTTTCGTTTAAGTTTAATAAATGAAACTCTAGTAGAGTTTAAATTGTCTTTAATAACCAAAATGAAAAAAGAAGAGTTATTAAGAAACAAGAGAGATATTAATTGAAGGGGCAAGTGGATAAAGGTGATATGTGATATTTGAATTTCGCCGACTTACACAAATTCAAATTAGTGTGTGTTCAATTGCGTTAACTCACAAACACAATTGAAGGGAAAAGAGAATTAAGGTGATATGTGACATTTTTTAAAATTTCTTGAAAAAGCTTTTAATAAAATTTTTATTACCTTTTCACCTTCATCCATGGTAAAAAGTATGTTTTTCCAAAATTGTCACATATCACCTTTATCTACTAGCCCCTTCAATTAAAAACCTTTAAAACGTTTTTCGCGATTTTTGAAGTGAAAGCGTACTTGAAAATTTAAAAATAGTACTAAAGGAAAGATAAACTTTTTCTGCGTCTGATAGAATGTGTTACGAACTTCCACGTTGTACAGAACTCGAATTAAAACGTTTTTTCAGAAAATGCGGCTTCGCCTCAAATATACGCGAGTGGAGACCGGTGTCAATGTTGGCAGACGAGAAAGGAAAACTCAATGACTTAAAATATTTATCTGTTAACCTGTTTCTATTTCTTAACAATTAAAATACTTGTAGTTGATTCTTGTGTAAGGATAGATAAGGATTTCGATTTTCCCTCTTTATTCTGCTTTTGCTACTATTAAGGATTATCTTTCCTTTCCGGTGTTTACCTTATACTCTCGAAAGCAGTGAAATACTGTCTGATCTTCTTAGGTAAAACCTTCCGCGCATTTACGCATGCGTCAGGTCTTCTCTGATCTAACCAAAATAGGGGTGACAGGTAAGATAACAATAAGGGGAAGAATAATAAAAAGCATTTTGAGCCTCATAAAACAACGTGGAACGATGCTAATTTCAAAAACATAGTTTAATTGAATATGTCAAAAGGATATGGGTCATTCTACGCTATTTGAATTCAGACGGCCAATGGAAAAACTTCATGTAAAACTGATTTTATTAATGTTTTTGCATGCTGAAGCATTACAGACTATTATCTTTTATATGGACCACCCAATTAATTCACTGCAATTATTTTATTTTAGCATTTACAGCCGAAAATAGTCATAAATGTATACTCCCCTGGCCTGTCCAAATACTAGTTTTTATACAAACATGTTCGACGCTCAATTTTTGCTAACGTGGCATAATGTTTTTTGCCATAATCATACACTTACATTAACAGAGAAACCTATTTCATCAGTAAACATTGAAAAAATATTTATTATTATTTAAAAAAAATACACTTTTCAACGGGCCATATCAACAGTGTCACCTCCACCTGGCGAACTTCAAAGACTGAAATTTAGCATAAAAAATGCATAAGAATGATGTTGATTGCGAATAACCAGTGTAATGCTGAGTAAAGTTAAAAGCAAGCTAAGAGGTTTTAAAAAAATTCGAATATTATTGCATCGGTTCTTGTTGAAAGTGCCTCAAAGCTTACTGCGCCAGTCGCTGTAGTATTTCCCCTGGTAAGTATAACTTTTGATATTTCATCGTTACATAAGTATGCGTATGTACAATGTAATGCTTATTGTGTGCAGACATCACGTTTACTTGAAGTTCTGGTAAGAAGAACGCGTGATGTTGTTTTTATAGGTAATGCGTGATTTTGTCACTTCTCTGGCGTCACTCCCCTGGCATTTTTGTCAAAAAAAAGGGTAAATATACATTAAAACTGTGATACACTGCGATGCAAAAGTTTAGACAATTGGCAAATATGTGAATAAAAAGAAAACTACTCAACGAAATTCTTTCAAATTTCTACTGCAGGTACACAATATGGTCCCAAACACGTGCATGGAGTTCTTAAAATTTTAACTGGAATCAAATTTTGGATATTACAAAAGACATTTTTTAACATTGTTGCAAAAGTTTAGACAATAGTCATATTTTATGCAAATATCCCTTAAAATGTGATTGGTGGAGGAAAGGCGGGACTTTATTATTCAATTATAAAGTGCAGAGATTGCTGAATAAATTATCAAAATCTCAAAAGCTCTGTAGTTCTCGTGTAAAGAAGATGAGAAAGTTTGGAAGCCGAAATTTGAAAATGAACCTACTTTATTAATTTTTTGTCTTTTAAATCGGCTCTAGTATGGTAGTACGTTGTTTTTTACTTTGTGGAGAGCAAATTCAGACATGCGTATCGATCAAAAGACCAAGAAAAATTATATTTCATAAAGATGAAGGAATTGAAAAAATGGCTCGAACTGACGATTTGCCCCTTAATCCAACAAAACTTCAACTTGGGTCAAGAACAGCACGTGACAGTATAAGTAGATGAACAACTGAATCGAAATGCATAAAAAAAAACAAAGAATTGTGCTTTATCCTTTTTGGACAGAGTGTCCCAAACAAGCCAGATTTTAATGGTAAAAGCAGCACAGCATATGATCACTGGATATTTCTCAAGTCCCACGAAAAGAATTATAATCCATCTAGGCCATTCCAATTTTAATAATTTTTATCAAAGACAGTATCATTCATTTTTTAGTCACGATGATACATATGCTGCTTTTCACGTTAAATTCTGGCTTATTTGGGACACTCTGTCCGAAAAGGCTCAGGCACAATTCTTTGTTTTTTTTAATGCATTCCGATTCAGTTGTTCATCTACTTATGCTGTCACGTGCAGTTTTTGACCCAAGTTGAAGTTTTGTAGGATTAAGGGGCGAATCGCCAGTATGAGCCGTTTTTTCAATTCCTTCATCCTTAAGAAATATAATTTTTCTTGGACTTTTTGATCGATATGTATGTCTGAATTTGCTCTCCACAAAGTAAAAAACAACGTACTACCATACTAGAGCCGATTTAAAAGACAAAAAATTAATAAAGTAGGTTCATTTTCAAATTTCGGCTTCCAAACTTTCTCATCTTCTTTACACGAGAACTACAGAGCTTTTGAGATTTTGATAATTTATTCAGCAATCTCTGCACTTTATAATTGAATAATAAAGTCCCGCCTTTCCTCCACCAATCACATTTTAAGGGATATTTGCATAAAATATGACTATTGTCTAAACTTTTGCAACAATGTTAAAAAATGTCTTTTGTAATATCCAAAATTTGATTCCAGTTAAAATTTTAAGAACTCCATACACGTATTTGGGACCATATTGTGTACCTGCAGTAGAAATTTGAAAGAATTTCGTTGAGTAGTTTTCTTTTTATTCACATATTTGCCAATTGTCTAAACTTTTGCATCGCAGTGTATAAGCATAATTAATTTCATTTTTAATCCTAATTGCCCCTGTGAAAGCAATTTGAATTAACGTAAATAATGCGGGAAGTATTTTTATTTGGGATCTGCGGTGCGACTTGTATGCAACATGTCGTGTTTTCAGGATTAATTTTTTTCATTTTATTACAACGTGAATTTTTTTTGTTTTATACGGGTCTTATAGAAATGAGTCCATACTATGATTTTACACCGAAAAATAAGTGAAATAATTGTAAATCAAACCAGAATTCCGCCAATAGTGTCACTCCCCTGGCAACGCATTTTCCCCTGGTATCGATAAACCCCCCAAAAACTGAAATTTCGTCTGGCCCTAACCACTACAATCATAAAAACAGCGGCTACTAGTGATATAATGAGTGTGAAATTAAACAGATTATTTTTTCTTTGGGGACACAAAAAACGCATTGATCGTAGAATCACCCATATAGCAAATGAAAGTTTTAAGTTTTAAATTTGAAAACTTCAGAAAGTTATCAACCACAACCCATCTACACTCTTTTAAGTGGAACTGTTCGAGACTTCACATCACACATTCAAGGTTCCCCCGTACCTACCACAGCTCGTGGTTTAACCGGGATAGGGCCCTGAAGAGCGCTCTGTTCTTTTTGAACTAGAACCAAGGGTCGAGCAAACCCTTGCCCCAGCACCCCCAAAGGTATCGTTTCACTTGGAGAACTTTGTGACCACGACATTTTTAACGTCCCCCAGCCACCATTAATCAAGAAGGTGGATCTTTGATCGGCTGGGATCGAACCCGGGTCCCTCCGGTCACGAGTCCGACGCCTTACCGATCGGGCTACAACGGCGCAACTGTTCGTGACTGCCAGGCGAACGGACAGTATATTTAAATCTTAAAATGCTTTCTAAAGAGTGAAGTCAGTTTTGGTAGGAGGTTGGCCAGTCAGGGTCAGGGGTTCTTTTAATTTTTAATTCGACCTTAGTACTTGTTTCTGTAAAAATGTTCCCTTTTCCAGACCGAGACCCTGTTCAGCTACCTGGGCGGCATCACGGGCGGCTGGCTCGGCATATCGCTCCTGGAATTCTGCGCCTTCGTCGAGGGCCTCTGCTCGGTGCTCGTCTTCACATTCGGGCGCTGCAAGCCGAAGAAGCGGAGGAAGGCGAAGTCCTCCAGGAGGGCGCTCAACAAGCAGAAATGCAGCTGCGGCTACGCCATCAGCAACAACGACATCCTGTTTGGCTTTCCCATCGCTCGATCGGGACGCATTGTCCAGGTCGTGCCCTATGGCTATTATTGATGACGGAAGGTTTTTACTCAGTGCTCAAAGAGTAGTGATGCAACAAATATTCGGCCCAGACCGAATATTCGGCCTATTCGGCTCATCCGCCGAATACCCATTTTACTATTGGGCCTTGACCGATTACTGTGCAAAAAATGTATTTAATTTTTGCACCTTGAAAGTTTTGTATATTTTTAATTATTCTCATCATGTTTAATAGGCATTTTAAATAAAATCTTGTTATACTATGATGCTTTGCCATTTTTGTGGGTATTCACTTATTTTATTGTCAACTACAACTGGGTGTACCATACAAAATCAAAGGATAAAGCAGAAAAATAAAATTATTTTTCTGGCATATTACAAAACTTAGCGTATTTATTTTATTTTGTAAAACTAATTCTAACACGTAAAAGATTTTTATTAATAAAATATAAGCATATAAATCAAAAATGAAGCAAGATCTCTCAGCTCTTTCTTTCTCAAAATAAAATTTGTATGTAAAAATGAAATAGTATGATAGAAATGTATTTCTTTCCCAGCCTTTTACTTTTTAAAAAAATGAATATGATAATTTAAAATATAAAAATAGTATGATATTTTTCCTACATGACATTTCAAAAATATTCTTTGTAATCTTCGCAATTGTGAAAATCATAGAGCTAAGTTTTTAATTATGTACGTTAAACTCATAATCATACAAAATTATGCTTTAAATGCAACCTGTGCTTTAGTAACAAAAACAAGTTCACTATTCGACGGCCGAATAGCCGAGTATTCGGCTTTGATTGTGGCCGAATATTCGGTATTAGGTCAAATCACTATTCGTTGCATCCCTAAAACAGAGGACTTCAAATATCCCGCTTAAAAACTGGAAAAGATGCAGCGGAACCTCGATAACTCGACACGCGAAGGGGCAACGAGAATTTGTCGAATTAAGCGGGCGTCAACTCACCGAGGCTCCATCATTTCAACTGTTAAAATTTTTTCTGTATTGCTAGAGCTCATCATTCACATTGTAAAAACTAATCCTTCAGTAAATAATGTCTCCTTTGTTTCATGTTTCTTTGAAATGGACAAAACGAAATAAGTAAGGCAATTTTGAATACCGTAAATAAGGGTTACTTGGACCCTAGGGTTACTTGAGCCCATTACAGTAAAATGATAAAATATGGGTTTTGAATAAGGGTTACTTGGACCCTAGGGGGTTACTTTGAGCCCATTACAGTAAAATGATAAAATCTGGGTTTGGTACTACCAAACCCAGATTTTATCAGTTTAACTGTAATAGGCTCAAGTAACCCCTGGGGTCCAAGTAACCCTTATTTACGGTAACTTATTAGGAATAATTCCTCTAATAATAACATAGAGTGTGGTGACTGACTCCACTGGGTAGAAGGATGAACTGTAAAAAAGCTATTTGCAGAAAAATATGGATGAAAAATATATACTTAGAAACTGAAAAACTCTCAGAAATGGTCAATGTGAAAGAATATCAGTGGCAGAAAGTGGACTAATATAGCAAGTGGATGTCAAGTGCTGTAAATATGTGTCGAGGTAGAGAGGCTTTCAATCATTGAAATTTACACTGGACCAGCCATTGGAGACAAAAATGTTGACTTACTGATTTAGTCGAGATGCAGAAGTTTCACTGTACATTATTGCCTGTTTCTGTGCATGTGACATTTTTTTAAAGTTATTTTTATATTATTTTGCGTAAAATAATGTCCAGTTTATGTCCATTTCCCAACGGTCACTTGGTCGTTCGTTGGTTTTTCTTCCCAGACCAAATCGGGTTAAACCCTCACCAGGGTAGTAGGTATGGTGGTGACTGGTGGGGTTGAAATAATCTGTAATAATAATAATAAAGCTGAAGCTAGATCTGTCTTTCTTTCTTTAATTCCTTTCTTCCTTCTTTCTGTCTGTCTGTTTGTTTGTTTCGCGTGTAGCGCCAAAACCTTCGGTCGATTTTCATAAAATTTAGCACAAAATTAATAGCATGGGGTGTGCACTACGAAGCGTTTTTTCGAAAATTTTAATTCGTTCTTGTCCTATTCTGATTCTTACCTCATTTTTCATACCAATTCGACAATATGGGGAAGAAATATTTCACACACATTTTCAAGTCGTATGTCAGTCGAAAGCTTAAAATTTTCTGCTAAAAATGATATCAGTTCTGAGTCTCTGAGAGCATTAGAAGAGCTGTAATAATTGTTTTTAGAATCCCGGAATTTGAGAATAAAGATGAAATTAATTATTTTATCAACGGAAATGAACTTTTCATGTTGTTACCATGGTTACGTTTTTATACCTTTCATTTGTTTCGTTCTTTTTCTCTTAATAATTTTAAAAATGTATTTGTTTTTGTAGCTATCCAAACTCCAAGCCTTATTAAAATGAGATAATTAAAATATTTTAACTATTGAAAAAAATCGTATGCCTTTATTTTCTCAATTTTTAAGGAATTGAAACTCGGTAATTTATAAAAATGTCGTATAAATTGCGGCATTGCAACGTTCTTTCTAAAATGTTTCATTTCGGAAAATGTACTTTGTTTTTAAAGCAAAGGAAGAAAACTTCCTTCTTTTAAAATTTGGTAAAATTTCTGTTAGTTCCTGTAAGCAGCAAAATTGTTCTTATTTCTTCTTTCGTTTTATTTTTACATCATAGTTTTAAGGAATAAAAGCTGAATTATAACTAAAATGGAGTATTCTTTTATCGATATCAATTTATTACCAAATGACCTATTAATTTTATACCACGGGCAAAGCCGTGCGGGTACCGCTAGTAAATAAATTAATATTGATGACGGAAGGACAAAATTAGGTGTCACCACCGGCCACAGGACAACAATTGCGATCAAAAGTAAACTTCCTATCGTTCGCCCCATAAAAAATAATAATAACAATAATAAAATAAAATAATAATAATAATCCCAATGCCTCTACGGTATAGTGTTCAAAAAGCAGTAATTAATTGGGGAAGTTATTTCCCATATTATGTCATTAATGTCATCGAGGGTGACAAAGGTAAATTTTCAGTGGCAAATTAAAACCCGAGGGCACAGCCATGAAGTTGAAACGTCAGATCTGTGAATTAACAACAAGCTGCTCTTTGGCCTAGATCCTAATAAGACTGAGAACTGGACATCTCAGGGGGAAGTGAAAATTCAGCCGGATGGAACAAGAACAGCAAAAACTGTGACACAAATTAAGCCCCGAACACGTCCTTTCTTGCCCAGCCATCTTGGTAAACAAATCCCTGACTCTCCCTTCGAAGAGCTTTGTTCGGACAAGTGTCTTA
>JAXGGA010005923.1:0-74036 GCA_038373865.1 Uloborus plumipes | reverse complement strand
GAATTTTTTTAGATGTACATATAAGACTTGCATGAAATCATACCAAATTATAACTCCATAAGACTTATGGTTCAGCCAGTAAAAATTATTTCATAAAGGCCTCTTTTTCGTGTCTTGAAAAAAAAATGACCAAATCGTCAAGTTTGTGCTTTTATTGTTTGCGATCTGAGACGATTATCAGGCTCAAACTTGGTGATTCTGATCATTGTTTAGGGTAGAATAGCCTACTTGTGTAACAAAAGCTCCATGCACTGTAGATTTTTTGCAATTTGCTGCCAAAGTTGGTATAAAATCGTATTTTGGCAAATTTTGACCGTACGTTATCAGCTTGTTTCTGCTAAAATAATGACTTTCTGAAGCTAATACTTTCATCGTTTGTAGCCTGATAGGTCCTCCAAAAGGTGTGCAAGTGGAATCTTGATAGCTCAAATAATTGCTTAATTATGCGAGTTGAAATTCCAGTCAAATTTCTTTTTTCTCAATTTTGTCTCAATTTCAAAGGGCAATATCTCAAAAGGGTCATCTTGAATTTCATTTTTCTTTACATCATTGGAAAGAACACACTTTTCTTAACTAAAAAACGTTATTTTTATTTTTAAGACAAATCAATTTCAAGGGGATATTGCAGATCAAAAATGCAAACGTCATTCAATGTGAAATCAATGAAAAAAAGACACAGACCGCAGAAGTTGATGTTAATTTGTTCTATTAAAAGTTACAGGAGCAATTGTACTTATGTTCTAATGAAAACAGCCTTTTTTTAGATATTTCTGAACTTCATTTTTTGTGTGCGCATCTGTAGAAACTCAAGAAATGGCAAAAAATAAAGTTTCATTTTTAACAAAAATAATTATCTTCTTATCACTGCTATAAGAGCTTGAGTCTTTTCCTATGTGTTGTTTTTAAGCTCTTGAAACAGAATTTCGGATGATATGTCACCTGGCAAGGTGTCATTAATATTTTAAATTCGCCAAAAAGCATTGTTTTCTTTTTCAAAAAAATAAAAATAATTAATAAAAGTGATAAATAATAGATAAAATAATTAATATGGTGTGTACGTGATAAAAAATGTGTATAATGGAACTGCAAAGCCACTATTCTAAAAAGCGATAACAAAAGTTTTCTATGGAGTTGAATATTGCAACTATTTCCGCCATGTAAATGATAATAGTAATTGAAAATATGATAAGTAGTAATTGAAAATCCATTCTTTATACTGCCGAGGATGTGTCTAGATATTCAGCCTATGATAGCAATTTGCTCATAAACAAAAATTACGAAAAATGGGAAAATGCTTTTTGTGACCTTGAAACATTAATGACCTACAACCTTGCCAAGTGACATATCATCCGAAATTCTGTTTCAAGAGCTTAAAAACAACACATAGGAAAAGACTCAAGCTCTTATAGCAGCGATAAGAAAATAATTATTTTTGTTAAAAACGGAACTTTATTTTTTGTCATTTCTTGATTTTTTACGGATGCGCACACAAAAACTGAAGTTCAAAAATATCTAAAAAAATGTTTTCTCATCAGAACATAAGTATAAAAGCTCCTGTAAATTTTAATAGAACAAATTTACATCAACTTTTGAGAACTGTCTTTTTTTCATTGATTTCACATTGAATGACATATACATTTTTGATCTGCAATATCCCCTTGAAACTGATTTGTTTTAAAAATAAAAATAACGTTTTTTAGTTAAGAAAAATGTGTTCTTTCCAATGATGTAAAGAAAAATAAAATTCAGGATGACCCTTTTGAGATATCGCCCTTTGAAATTGAGACAAAATTGAGAAAAAAGAAATTTGACTGGAATTTCAACTCGCATAATTAAGCAATTATTTGAGCTATCAAGATGCCACTTGCACACCTTTTGGAGGACCTATCAGGCTACAAACGATGAAAGTATTAGCTTCAGAAAGTCATTATTTTAGCAGAAACAAGCTGATAACGTACGGTCAAAATTTGCCAAAATACGATTTTATACCAACTTTGGCAGCAAAATTGCAAAAAATCTACAGTGCATGGAGCTTTTGTTACACAAGTAGGCCATTCTACCCTAAACAGTGATCAGAATCACCCAATTTGAGCCTGATAATCGTCTTAGGTTGCAAGCAATAAAAGCACAAACTTGACGATTTGGTCATTTTTTTTCAAGACATGAAAAAGAGGCCTTTATGAAATATTTTTTACTGGTTGAACCATAAGTCTTATGGAGCTAATAATTTGTATGGTTTCATGCAAGTCTTATATGTACATCCAAAAAAAATCTCATCAAAATCGGAGGGGGTCGAGTGGGGACGCCTCGTACACTTCACATGGAATGACCCTTTTGGATTATTTTAAACTGGTATCCAAAAGTTTTATGGGAGGATTTCTGAAACTTGTTTGTTGACATCTGAAACCAAGACTGAATTCTAATGTCTAATTCTTAGAGTTATTCTCTTTGTATGGATTTCTTCCAATGCCCTGAACTTATTCAGACTGACAACCAGAATTTTTACGGACCTTTAAGTTTGTCGGTAAAGATATTGAGAAATGGCTAATTTATCGCGCAAGATCAGTTAGCTGCTGACGCCATGGTTAATCAAAAAGCTAATTTTGGTTGTATTACAAGTTGCATTGAAACCAGTATAGTCTGGCTACTACCCCCAAGGCTGTAGTTATTGCTTTGAGAAACAAGTCAGAGAGATTTTTTTCGCTCTAATGAGTTTTCCGATTTGATCTTTTTCAATGTGAAAGGTTCAAGCAACAGGCTTTAGAACATACACGAAAATTCGTTTTCTCCCACAACTTTCACTAACAAATCGTGATACAAATCTCATCTGGGTTCTTGAAGCACGCTGAGGCTTTTGAGTTATTAAACAAGAGTTTAAAAACTACGTTAAATATTTAAAATAACTAGATGGTAAAACACCAAATCAGACTCATCTTTTCTGTATTTAAAAGGCTTTTATTATTTTTTTTCTTTGAAAGAGGTACTTTTTTGTGTATTGAAGCTTTTTGATAAGTATAAGTAGAAAAAAAAAGTAAAAAAGGTAAAGTAGAAAAAATATAATTTTATATATCAACAAAAACGGGATTGTTTTGATACTTAAACAAATTTTTTCATACTTAAACAAAAACAGGTCTAAAAACATTGTTAATCCGAAAAAACTTATTATAAAACTACTGTTGAAATAATAAGGTAGTCTAACACGCGTTTAACTCTTTATAGCAATATTAAAAGTCTAAAGAAAATACTCCTATGTCTCTTCTCGAATTTCAAATCACCTTGTTGCTCTTGTTCAAGTCGATCTAAATTTCAAATGCACCGGAAGTAACGTACAAGTGTTTCTTTTTTTTTTCCCTTTTTCGATTTCTCTTCTATCCAATTACCTGCCAGGACTTCGAAAAGCCGTTTAGAAGTGAATGCATGGAATTGTCGATAGCATATCGATCCCCCCTAATGTCCTAACGGCTCAAAATCCTCTTGTAACTACTAGTGGAATCGATAATTTAATTTCTTCATCTGTCATTTGTTCGCGCACGAATTGAAAAAGTTTGACGCTTTTATTTCTTTTCATTATTTTTTGAATTATTCGGCATGGATTGAGAGCAGCTATTGCTGCGAAATTCTTCAGGTGAAATGCTGAAGTTTGGAAAAATTTATAAATAAGTACTGCTTGCTTTACTCGGGATAATGTATTTTCCCAAGATTAATAGAGATGTAATTAAATAAACTAAAATAAAAATGAAACGAAGCAAACATATTTTTACATCTTATGATAAATAATTAAAAAATAATTTATGCACTAATATTTTGCAAATTGCGTGTGCGTGTGTTTTTAGAAACAAATAAAGAGTGAAGTTGTTCTGATTTTGCATTACAATTCGTTAAAAAAGAAAAAATAAACTTCGTCCTATTTCGACTGACCTATACGTTTCAAGGACTGCTGAAAACAATACTAGTACTTTTCTTGCTTATGTATCCCTGCATGTTTGTCTATGAGTTTCAACTGAGTGGTCAATAACTTAAAATTACCTCCCTAAGTCAAAAAAAAAAAAAAAAAATCGCGTATTTATAAATTTTTGTTATAATTAGAAATTATTTCGCTTTGGTATATTTTGAAGAGGAATCGGATCTTTAATCCTTAAAAAATGTACCATTTGATTGAAAATTACGAGAATTTGATTTGTCACCCGCGTGTAATTACTTTTTTGGGGGATACAAAATAGTGGAATTATGTAGGAATTTTCTGATTGAAATGTATTTCCGTAAACCTTCTCAGAGAGGGTAAACGTCCATGTTTCCCACTACTTCCCTCATTGTCTGTCTATGTCCTGGGTCCCAAAAAATAGGATTGAAGCCTATTGGATATTAGATTCTTTAAACCGTATATATACTGTTCAAATAATTCTTTCCTGTAGAAAAAATATTAATACTCATAGGCTGTTAAAGAATAATGCACTTGACATATATTAAGTGTTTATAACAATTCTATATTTTCAAAATAGGTTTGTTACTCTTCTTGGAACATTCAAATGTGCCAGTATTAAAAACTGAAACTTAAACATTTATATTGCACATCTCATATCACACTAGTCAGCAAAGGAATAAATTCCCTTAAGGTAAATATAAAGAGGGTATTTGATGTGATAACAGAGTCACAGTGGTCAGAGTCTCATTGAACAGCAGATGGTTAAGAATTGAACACCTTTGTGCTAAAAAGTTCAATAGGAACAATCAACGTTATCAAATTTTTTGCCTTTATAACGTCGATTACTTCTATCGAAGTAGATGGTTGGTTGCTTGAAGTGTATATACTGTCGGCCCCGTTTAATCGGGTAACGGATAAACGAATACCCCGCTTACACGAATAAGATATTCCGGGACCGAATACAGTCAAGCCCGATTAATGGAATAGCCAATTTGTCACCAAAAATTATTCTAAATATTTAATATATTTAAAGTGAGATCTTTTCGTTTAGAAGACACTATACAGAGACAAGCACAGCCGAAGCGAAATTGGAAAGTGATTTCAGAACAGCCAGAGACCCCCCCCCCCCTTCGTTACGCTTCTCGAAAGAACTGTCACAGCCTGGTCGTCTTTCCCGATCCTTTCTACCTGTTGATTCTCGCATTTCTCTCTTAAACTCTTATCTCTCTTCTGGGTCACTAGAGGTGCAACTTATTCGAGACTTATTGTTAATTCTTTGAATAGGAAAATGTAGCAGAATGAGCAATACATAGTGTGGGCGAGAAAAAGCATCGAATACTAGTGAAATATTCCCTTCAAATTCTAGGAATCACTATTTACTACCCTAAAGAAGTGAGCAAAAGAAAAAAAAAAAAACTTTGGAAGCCATCCATATGCTTCACATTCATTATTTCTCTTTACAGAAGGAGAAATCTGAATGGAATCCTTTGAAAATTGGAAAATATCGACATCAGCATTGCTAAAAACTATTCTTTTAACCGGGATTGCTTCAAAAAATGTACTACTTTAACCGGGAAATTTAACACAGAAACGATTTATTACGGTTCGGTACATTGAAAAGGTATTACATTAAGCGGGATATTCTATTAACCGATATTCCTTTAAGCGGGTTCGACTGTGTTTCCAATACCGTAGACACAATGTTAAAGAAATACCCTGCTTAATCGAATATTTCTTGGAACCGACAGTATTCGTTAAGAGTACCGACAGTAGTTGATTTATTCAATATAACATTTGTTTTCAAACTTTCTTTTTGCGGTACCCCATGACGTGATGCATCAAATGTAAATGAATCGTTTCGGATTTTATTTATTATATTAATTATTATTACTACTATTAAAATCTGTCCGCGTCTGTCTGTCTGTCTGTCCGTCTGAAGCTTGAACTCCTCAAAAACCGCTGAGCGTAGAGAATCAAACATAATACCATTCGATTCGAAATTTTCTAAGGAAGACAATAAGACCAACCGCGTAATTGTACGACGTTAATTAGCTGAGATATTAATTAAAACGTTAATTAAATTCTTTGCACTTTTAAAATTCCAAGACATTTATTTCTTTCAGTTGCCATTTTAAATTAAAGCGTTAATTAAATTATTGCACTATTTTAAATTCCAAAATTTTATTTCTTACCGTTGCCATTTTAAATTAAAGCGTTAATTAAATTGTTGAACTATTTAAAATTACAAGACATTTATTTCTTTCAGTCGCCATTTTAAATTAAAGCGTTAATTAAATTATTGCACTATTTTAAATTCCAAGACTTTTATTTCTTACCGTTGCCATTTTGAATTAAAACGTTAATTAAATTGTTGAACTATTTAAAATTCCAAGACTTTTATTTCTTACCGTTGCCATTTTAAATTTAAGCGTTAATTAAATTATTGAACTATTTAAAATTCCAAGACTTTTATTTTTTTCCGTAGCCATTTTAAATTAAAGCGTTAATTAAATTATTGAACTATTTAAAGTTCTAAGACATTTATTTCTTACCGTTGCCATTTTAAATTAAAACGTTAATTAAATTATTGAACTCTTTAAAATTAAAGAGTGTTATTTCTTTCCATTGTCATTTTGAATACGTGTTACAACAAAGTTCTAACAATTGTTTTTATTCTAATTATTAATGACTTATAATTTTTCTCTGGTATACCATTTTGAAAATGTGTTTTTAAAAAAAATTGCAATTGCTGTTTTTAGAATGGACTTTTTTTGGCTGCGATCCAAATATTAAAAGAACTTTTTCGTTTAGAATTTTGCAATTAATTTTACAGGAAGAAAGCGGTTTGGAAATAATTGTTTTGGTAAGGAATTTTATTTGTTATTTAGGGAGAGTGCTAAGTATGCGCTACTTGACGTCGTCTTTTTTTTTTTTTTTTGAGGAAGCATGTGCAAATAATTCGATTGACTCTTTGATGCAGGAAAACTTTTTAGCGAGCCGCTTTAGCGGGGAGTAACTTGTTGGAACTTTCCTTTGTACTTTAAAGGAGAGCCGCCTTGGCGGCGAATAGTTTATTGAAACTTTCCTCGCTACTGTAAAGGCGAACTACCTTGGTGGCGAGTATGTTGAAACTGTCCTCGCTACTTTAAAGGCGAGCCGCCTTGGCGGCGAGTAGGTTATTTTGACTTTCCTCACTACTTCAAAGGCCTTGACGGCGAGTAGTTTTCTCAAACTGCCTTCACTACTTTACAGCCCGTGCAACGCCGTAATAATAGTAAATAGTAATAATAGTAAATAGTTAATAGTAACTGGCCACACAGCTAGTTATTATTATTATTTGAAATTTTTTCTTCTGCGATTTTAAGCTGATAGGATCATACTCCAAGAATCCTACATTTTACTTTTTGCTTTTTTCTCCTGAATAGTGTAAGTTGCAGGTGAAAAAAAAAAAAAAAAAAAAAGGCATGACATATTTCCTTTTTTAACGCTACATGTTTCCAAACATCTCAGAGGTAGCTGTCAACGAGTTAAAATCATTTAACACGAGTTATATTGGAGGGAATCCAGATACCATTCGAATAAATATTTACCGCAAAACGACTTGATAAACATTAATGCGAACCTCTATCTCACTCTAGCAAAGAAATAAATTTCCATCGCAGCAAATAGAACCAGCCCGGGACTCGTCTTTTGTGAGAAATAAGGAGAGTTTGTCACAATTATCGAACAACAGTCAGGTCAGGAGAGGGTTTAGGCAAAAAGAAAAGAAGGCTTTTCGCTTGGATGCCACTAATACGATTGCCCTGATTAGCGGGCTCTCTATTCTGCCGGACTGAGCTCTAAAGAAGCCTTAGTTCCGGCCCAGAAGACTTCCCATTTCTTAGCCGGATTTTCTCATTGTATGCATGTTTCATTGGCTCGGCGCTCATGAATGGGGAATCGGCTATTATTTATTGACGTTTCATTGTTTAGAGGAGAATCATGCAAACGTAAAGTCATAAAATACAAAACAAAAGCTTGAAGATTGTTTTTTGTTTTCAATCGAGTAGAGCTTGAATGCAAGTGAATGAAAACAATGATAAATGAAAACAATGTAGCAAGCAAGCAATACGCCGCCAACTCTGTTATTTCCGTCATGGACTGCAGTTTCGTGCTCTGCCTTAAAATTTACGAGTTGTACCGTACCAAGTGCGATCGCTCGCCGGTAGTCTAATTTCACAGTAGCTACCAGTTTTTTTTTTTGGGGGGGGGGGGGGGGTTCTTTGATGTATAAGAGGATATTTGCTCCAACTCGGTTAATTTTCTATTCCATTCTGATGAGTGCATAATTAGCACAAAACTGCAGTCCATTGATGGAAAAAACCGAGTTGACGGTGTATTGCATGTTTCTGCTTTAGCCCTTGCTTTGGGGCAGTTACTCACTGCTTTATAATGTAGCAAGTGTTACACACAAGTCTGACTCATGCAGTGTTGTTAGTTTTGACTATGTTAGAATTAGGCGAAGTAAAGTAACAGAAATGTATATATACAAGATACCAAACTGAAGAGGATAATAGAAAAACAAATAGATCCTAATGTATCCCTAACCGTTTTCGAGGTAAAAAAAAAGAGTATCTAAAAAAAGAGAGGACCTGAGACAAAGACCAATTTATAACGTTATTTTCAAACTTACACGCAATAAGAACGCATTTTATAAAGCAGACAAAATCCTTATGAAACTTTTTTCATCAAGATAGTTCAGTTTTACAGCCAGTTACAAGCTTTGAAACTTTGAAAGTATTCAAAATATAACTGGTGCCAAATTAGCATTTTCAAAAACAACTATTTCAGCTACGATCTCTAAAATGCACCGAAATATGGTCCACCCCACTTGGTTTCGAATGTTACACGGTAAAGTATATTATGGTTCAAACTCGACAGAAACTAAGCCTTTTGTTTAACGCATTGAATTTGGCGTTTATGTTAGAAAAGGAGGTATGTTAAAGAAGTTGTTACTGTTGTTTCCATTTTGTACATAATAAGTTTTCCCACTACAAAATTAATAAGAAGCTGTTTAGCTTATTCATTGATAGTTGCTTAATTTCTTCATGATTTCACTTTATGAAAGGAAAAATAGCTAATGCATACCATACTTGCTCTATTAATCCGTACTCGCATCGATTTTTTCCTAAGATTTTGCATAATCATTGTTTAATAATTCTTTGTCATAATATTCGACTACGGTTTTCTCCTGAAATTGATTACGAAATACATTACCTCAAGGGTTATCAACCTACGTTTTCATGAATATTTTTGTATTTTACTTCAAGAAAAGTAGAGCAAATCCTTTAAGAATTGAAGTGAATAGGACTTATTTTCCAATACATTTATATTGTTTTCACGAGACCATATTCAAACTTTTCCGCGTCATTAAAAATTAAATAAGGTTGATGAAAAAATGAAATATTAACAGTTTTTTCAATCTTTTACTCGAAGATTTAATATTCATGCAATATTTCTGGTAGGTTTGAGACAATAATGGCACTTGCCTTTTCTGTGTCGTATTTAGTGCATTTGCCAATGGCGGCAAAAAAAAAAAAAAAGGTTAAGAAAAGAAAAAAAAGTGTTTCTGCCCGACTAATACTGATGCGATTTCCTTTTGTTATCCGGTCTATTTCTTTTCGCATTAAGACCTTAAGAAATCTTACCTCCAACATAAAAAAACTGAACGTCTTTTGTGAATGTTTGTTTCGTTTTTATCATATTTAAAAAAATAAAGAGCCGAGTTTTTAATATTCCGTTGTTAACTTTATTTCGCAGTTAAATCCTTTTAATTTTTTATTTATCTATTTAAAAGTTCATACCGTTTATTTGTTCTTTTTTTTTTAATTCAAAATCTAGATGCCAATTCAAAGAAAGAATCACCTTTACTTAGAATATTTAAAATTTTGTTCAATTTAGGATTATGTGTTAACAATCTGTCTTGCAAACTTTCTTTGCGATGTAGTTTTCTTTTCTTTTCTTTTTTTTGCTCTTTTCTCGTTTTATTTCAAACTTGCAGTATCTATTGATAGAATTACAGTTATCATTACAACTTGTTTACGTGAATGTTGCAACATTTTACGTGAAGATTTTACCAAGGGTAAAAAACAAATAACTGTATACATATCATTAAAGTATCTATTATTTTTTGGAAAAGGAAATTTTTACAGTTATTTAGTAGACACTTGGTTTTCGTTATAATGCATCTAAAATGATGCGCAATGCAATTTATCATAACAATTTTTTTTTTTCAACTTCTGTTTTCGATATTGAAATTTAAATTCCCCATTCTTCTACATTTACCATAATTGCACTGGTGCTCATTTAGCTTTCAGCACAATTGCAGCTCCGGACATTAAATGCGGACGAGCATCTCAATAAAAAGTTTCTAGGATTCTAGATATGGTTTAGATTTGAAGACCACATCGGTCAATTCATATGTACCGTATTTTCCCTCTAAAATAGCTCGTTGACAGTAACAGTGGAGTATGCTGGGTTTTTTCCTACGTTTTCGTCACTGAAGACAATATCACACCTCTAAGAAGACATAAATAGGTAAGGAGGACCATGATATAATAGCGGGTTTCAGTAATTGAACTTTACATGAAGATGTGAAGGTCTGTATGGTATTCAATTCGCCTCCCCACAAGGAGATTTTCCTGATTTTTAAAACTCTTCGTTTGATAATGTTGGAGGCTTTAATGCTTGCTCAGAGCTCTCTCCAAATGTGCATGCTTCTAGAATCGATGCTCAGACCGAATGTGTCCTCATCCACGAAGAGAACTAGACCCATACATTTTCTGTCCTATTTGGGTGTTTCTGGCACCACATAAAATGCCTTCTCCGATGAACAAGCGATAAAAATACAAACTATTCAGCTTATTGGCCAAACATACTAATAATGCTGCACCTGGTCAAGGTAAGACGCAGTATCAGTTGTACAATGGTCTATTTAGCTATTTCTCCTGCTGTGTGTCGACTGTTCTTTTCTGCCTGTAGTGCAATACATTGGCTGTCTGTTTCAGTATTTTTTTATGAAAAAATATTTCTAAACTGTTGCACAGAAATTTCATGCAGTTTGAAATGTTCTCCTAAGTCCGTAAATCATGCTGATAGCAATCGCAAGCTCTGCAGTCACTTGAACCTATTTCGAACTATTTCAATCATTACTCTAATTCGAACTCCTTTAAAATCATCCACATGCTGTCAGAGATCAATTGTTTAACATTTCGCACTAAACCAGCGACTGGACTCCGTTTAAACTGGTACACGCAGTGAATTCGATCTCCTAAAGATACTGGGCTCACATCACCAGCATTATTACCATCCTTCGTCTCTCCCCAATTAGGGTTGCTACATATATTTGCTTGTGCAAAGGAATCTGACGAATTCTTGTTGAGTTTATGGTTTGTCTTTTTGATCGCTCTGCCTTTCCGTTTGGTACATATGCTCTTTTTTACTTCCTTTTACGTAGTAAAGGAAGTATTGCGATCGCAAAAAAAAATATATATATATATCACTCATATTTCGCCTAAATTCCTATTTTATTCACCTTTGAATGAATGTTGAGTCGTTTATTTGACACCCCAGCTCGTGCATATGTATGTATGAACATATAAGCAGCAGAAACATCCTTTTCGACCACCTCCGAGTTAATTACGATGAGTTTTTTCTCCTAACGTGTGTATGTACGTATGTATGTATCTCGCATAACTCAGAAACGGTATGTCGTAGAACATTCTCATTTGGCATGTAGGCTCTCAGGGGGATCTAGTTGGGCACCTTTTCTTTTTTTTTTGGTTGCATTCAAAAATCCAAAGGGGATCTTTTACCCCTTTTTGGGGTGAATCTGTTAGATTTAATGCAGACTATGAGGGGATCATATGATTTGGTGACCACTTGGCGATGTATTGTCAAGTTTTCGGTCGCCAAATGTTTTTGGAAACTTGGCGACATAACGCCAAGTTGGCGTTAAATTTGGCGAACAAAAAGCCATTTTTCAAATGTTGGTTCAATTTGGCGAAATTTTGCGAATAATCCACTGAATGATGTTAAACTCGGCGAGTTTTAGATGACAAATCACTAAAACATTCTTTTCCATTGATTGGTGACAAAATAGGGCTGAAAAAGCGTGCATTGTTATTTCGCTTACTAACTATTTTAATACTTAAGGCATCTATTATTAAATTTTAACGTAAAAGGAAGAAGTGTGGGGTCCACACCAGATTTTTCAACTTCGTTCCTAATTTCTTATATATACAGATAGAAAGATAAAACTTAAAGCTGGATTTAAGAAAAAAAAGCCAACCATAAAGATTCAGCAATTGGGAGAAACTAAAAAGCAGCTACTGTAGTAAAATCCAAAACTTATTACGTGCAGATGATACATACTACCCGACTACATCCTGACATAAATTCTGAATTTCACCACCTTTTCCATCGTCGAATTTCCCATCCACCCCTACTTCTGCTTTAACTTACGCGCCTAATAAATTCCTACCCTACCCGTCATTATAATCCTTCCTCGGAGAAGGAAAGAAGATCCAGTTGTTCGAAACACTCACCACTCCCCCTCTTCGAACTCATTCTCCTATGCGGGGTCTGATTTAGGGCTTTAATGACCACCCCGGGCAAGAGAGGGTGGTTCCAGAACGGAGGATTTATGCAGAGATTGTCATGAAGTAGCTCCGGTTAACGAAGAGTTGGTTATCTTTATGGTTTTGCCACAAAAGCGTGAATTTAGGAATGGGAACTTAAAAAAAAACTATGTTTGTGCTTTGTAGTGGCTTTTTATGGTCCATTTTAAGCTGTTTTGTAATGGAAATTCTACAGAACTAAAAACCCTTTTTAACACATTTAAAAATTTACTGAATTAGAAAGTTTTTTACGTATAACATGCGGATAAAAAGAAGTAGTATGATATATGTCTTCAATGATTATTTATACTAGATGGAAAAATTTTTAAAAAGAAAATATTGATGCAAACCGAAACATTTTATTAATTTTAAGAGTCATTCCATGTCAAGTGGACTAGTGGTCCCCACCCGACCATCTCCGATTTGGATCAAATTTTACAGAGGTATAGACATGCCTATGAAACTAACCTGTGCAAATTTTTAGCTTCCAAGATCCAAATCTGGAGGAGCTAGGATCCCGCAAAAAATGTGGCCCAAAATGGCGGATAAACTTCATGAAACAAGTTGCAATGTTTAGGTCAAGGTTGCAGAAAATTTTATCACAGTGGAAGCCTAATTTTTTTTTGGAGCTTAAAGTACTTTTGGTTGTCAACACTCTCCAGTATATTCTTTGAGATTGCGCTTATTAGATTTTGTGTAGCACGTGCCTAAACTTGCGAAAAAACGCGGTGGGCAATTTTTTTCCTGGATTTCAGGTTGTCATAAATTTTTAACCAAAAAACTTCAAAGGTTTATACTTCGTAGTTTTATTGTCCAAATACTTGTTTTTAATGTTTTAAAGCTACAGAGCTTAAATATTGTATTTGTAAAAGATATTGGCACCCTAAGTGTCGATGAAAACGCTTCTTTTGAAAAATCGCCTGTTTTCAACTCACTATATCTCAGGTTTGTCACCTAAGACCATTTTTTCTTTGGCACCATTAGAAAGAACAGATTTTTTCCTATCGAAATGAGTTTTTTTTTCGATGGTGTTCTTTCGAATAAGGATGAAAAAATTAGCTTGAAATACTGTCTGTTATGAAGAATTGGCATAATTAGGTTAAGACAGCAGAAAATTTTATCACACTGGGGGCCTAATATTTTTGGAGTTTAAAGTACTTTTAGTGGTCAATACTCTCCAGTATTTTTTGTGAGATTGAGCTAATTAAATTTTGTGTACCACGCATGTTAACTTGCAAAAAAACGCGTTATGCAATCTTTTTCCTGGATTCATAAATTTTTAACCAAACAAATTCAAAGGTTCATGTTTCGTAGTTCTATTGTCCAAATACTTGGTTTTAATATTTTACAGCTGCAGAGCTTAAATATTGATTTTGTAAGAGATATTGTTGTCAAAAGTGTCTATCAAAATCATTTTAATGAAAAATCGCCTGTTTTCAACTCACTGTATCTCAAGTTTGTCACCTTCCACTGTTTTTTTGTTGGCACCATTAGAAAGAACAGATTTTTTCCTATTGAAATGAGTTTTTTTTTCGATGGTGTTCTTTCGAATAAGGAAGAAAAAAATAGCTCGAAGTATTGTCAGTTATGAAGAATTGGCATAATTAGGCTAAGACTGCAGAAAATTTTATTATACCAAAAGTTCGAATTTTTAACAACTTAAAGTACATTTAGTTGTTTATATAAATACTCTGATAAGAAAAAATCTGTTATTTATAGTAGTACTAACGAAAAGATGATGGAAGGTGACAAACCTGAGTTACAGTTCATTGAAATCAAGCTATTTTTCAATCAGGAATTGCCAATAATTTTCATGTATGCTACACAAAAGCTAATGAGCTGGAAATCACATAATTATTAGAATCTATTAACAACTAAATGTACTTTAAGTTGTTAAAAATTCGAACTTCTATTATGATAAAATATTCTGCAGTCTGCCTAATTATGCCAATTCTTCACAATTAACAAAACTTCTAGCTTTTTCTTTCCTCCTTATTCGAAAGAACACCATCGAAAAAAAAACTCATTTCGATAGGTAAAAATCTGTTCTTTCTAATGGTGCCAACGAAAAAACGGTTGAAGGTGACAAACTTGAGATACAGTGAGTTGAAAACAGCCGATTTTCCATTAAAATGATTTTGATAGACACTTAGGGTGCCAATATCTTTTACAAATACAATTTTTAAGCTCTGCAGCTGTAAAACATTAAAAACAAGTATTTGGACAATAGAACTACGAAATATGAACCTTTGAATTTGTTTGGTTAAAAATTTATGAATCCAGGAAAAAGATTGCCTACCGCGTTTTTTCGTAAGTTGACATGCGTGCTACACAAAATTTAATAAGCTCAATCTCACAAAAAATACTGGAGAGTATTGACAACTAAAAGTACTTTAAATTCCAAAAATATTAGGCCCCCAGTGTGATAAAATTTTCTGAAGTCTTAACCTAATTATGCCAATTCTTCATAACAGATAGTATTTCAAGCTAATTTTTTCATCCTTATTCGAAAGAACACCATCGAAAAAAAAACTCATTTCGATAGGAAAAAATCTATTCTTTCTAGTGGTGCTAAAGAAAAAATGGTCTTAGGTGACAAACCTGAGATATAGGGAGTTGAAAACAGGCAATTTTTCAAAAGAAGCGTTTTCATCGACACTTAGAATGCCAATATCTTTTACAAATACAATATTTAAGCTCTGTAGCTGTAAAACATTAAGAACAAGTATTTGGACAATAAAACTACGAAGTATAAACCTTTGAAGTTTTTTGGTTAAAAATTTATGACACCCTTAAATCCAGGAAAAAAATTGCCCACCGCGTTTTTTCGCAAGTTTAGGCACATGCTACACAAAATCTAATAAGCGCAATCTCAAAGAATATACTGGAGAGTGTTGACAACCAAAAGTACTTTAAGCTCCAAAAAAAATTAGGCTTCCACTGTGATAAAATTTTCTGCAACCTTGACCTAAACATTGCAACTTGTTTCATGAAGTTCATCCGCCATTTTGGGCCACATTTTTTGCGGGATCCTAGCTCCTCCAGATTTGGATCTTGAAAGCTAAAAATTTGCACAGGTTAGTTTCATAGGCATGTCTACACCTCTGTAAAATCAAATCCAAATCGGAGATGGTCGAGTGGGGACGATTTGAAAAATTGGTCCAGTTGACGTGGAATGACTGTGACTAGCTATTAGCATGAATAAATTATTTAAAAGTTAATTTGGAATAAGTATTGAAATTTTGGAATTAGAAGGAATTTGGTGCAAGGAAGTTTGTCTTCATCACAACAGTTGTGATTATTTTCTCTTGTTTTTAGGAATTTATAAGAGTTTTGAGAAACATGCGAGCCCGCTTATTAGAATATCGGTTAAAATAATATCCCGCTCAATATAATACATTCTCAGTGTACAAAATCGTTACTATGTGCCATTTTAATAACGGGTAATAGATTATCTCGCTTATTAGAATTTTTCCTTGGAAAAATGGCTATTTTATTATGCGGGATCTACTGTATTTTAAGGATATAATGCTTTACAAAAAAAAAGAAAAGTTTTTAATTCAAGTCAATATTTGTTGCATCAAAAGTTTGATAAACGTCAGTGTTGGAAGAAAAGCTATTCCATGAATTTGTTATTCAAATCAATGCAGACATTCGAAAGTTTTGGGTGATTGGAAGATTTGTGATCATTCAATTGCTTATTTAGGAAATTTTGCGATCTTTCTGGATATGATGGTGTTCTGAAAATGGAAAGGGGAAAAAAGATAACGTATTTATATGTTTGAAATAAATTGAAGCAGAGTGATTTACATTTAAGATGAGAAGAAATTTAAAGATAAACTTGTTAATGTTAATTTTTATCAAAAAGAATACTAAAAAAGAAAGATGTTAATGAAAACCTAATTGTATAACATTAGGAGTTACGCAGCAAATATTATAGTTTTAGTAAGAAACGTATTATCAATTTAAAAATAGTTTAGATTCTAGAAAGTTTTAGTTCTACCTTATTAGACAAGTTTGGATCATTCTCTCGCGGTATCAATTATTCATAAAGATCGAGATGTTTTATTGTGAATGATATGAAAAAAGGTAACGTATTTATATGTTTGAAATAAATTGAAGCAGAGTTATTTGCATTTAAGATGAGAACACATTTAAAGATAAACTTCTTAATGCTAATTTATATTTAATAGAATACTAAAAAAGAAAGATGTTAATGAAAACCTAATTGTATTACATTAAAAATTACGTAAAAATTATAGTTTCAGTAGGAAACGCATTATCAATTTAAAATTAGTTTAGATTCTAGAAAGTTTTAGTTCTACCTTATTAGACAAGTTTGGATCATTCTCTAGCGGTATGAATTATTTATAAAGATTGAAATGTTTTATAGTAAATGATATGAAAGTTGAATGATATGATTGAAAGTTTTTTTTTTTTTTTTCAATTTAAATAATCCTTTTTCTAAAAAAATACATGTATCATAATACTCTATTTAGTAAGCTCGCTTGTAAAACCACCAATTATAAATGCATTTAAATACCACAATAATCTTGGATCCGCAATCTGCAAACAATAAAGAAGTTATGCCTTAGTTTAGATAAAAAAAATCCATTGTTGAAGTTTTTTGCAACTGAAAAACAAACATTTTCCAAATTAGAATCGTAATTGGTTTTCAAGGTATAAAAACATCTCCATGTGCATGAAGAGATAAAAACTGCATAAGGGAGAAACTGTCTGTTAGTAATATCTGCCTCATAAACAGCTTCTTAACCAATTCAAATACCGCTAATGAATCCTTTCTGAATTTAGAAAGCAACTACACGAAAAAAAAAGTGCTATCAGTGCGCACAAACACATGTAATTGACACAATTAGGGAAAACAGCAAAAACCGAGGGGGAAAACAGCTGAAAATAATCCCCACGCAAAATACTCGGTCTGCCGCCTTTTATTTAAGGGCCAAAGCTTGCGCAGCGGAACCAATCAAATTGACCAAATCCATGAGCTATGCCTTCTTTTCATTAAGAATCGCCTGCAAGTTTCTCTATTCCCAAACCACGGATTTCGGTACCCAATTAGCGGAACTCCGGCTCCCTCCGCTTTTTTTGACCTCCAACAACAAGAAGAAGAGAGCGGACGAAGGTTGATTAGAAAGGGTTTTATTTAGAAAAGAAGTTTGGCAACGAAGTGATTTCGAAACTACCTCGACTTCTTGGGAAATAAATGCTCGAAATGAAGTCATTATGAGGGCATTTGTTTTTTAATACTTTTGTGCAAAGGATTATTCCATTCGAAACTAAATTAAAACTTCAGAAAAAAAAAACTTGAATTTATGATCTAATGCCAAAGGTTATTGGAGAAGCCATCAGGAAAGAAAGGGAAAACTATCGATTATTTAAAAAAATCACTCAGAATATCAAATTTTCCTATTGTGGATATTTAACGGACAACACAATGTTAGGAAAAAAGGTATCTTAGTGCAATAATAGCAAATTCTGCGTATTTGAGCCTCATGAACTTTGGAATTATAATTTGCAACACAATGTTATCTGCGCAGTTCTTTGCAAAACAATAAAAATCCATTTCAGATTTTTCTCTAAGGGTTGACATACCGTAAAATGGGGTGGTATAGGAACAGCGGGGTCAATCGGAACAAAACTTCCCGACCGTACAAAGAAATTCTTCATAAATATACTATTGGGTATTTTTCGCCATTAATTTTTTTTAAAAAGGTAAGATCATAGGAAGTAGGAAAAACATAGTTTTGTTAATCTGGCAACGTTACTGGCTTATAAGGAGGGCTGCACGTGGAATGCTAGAAAACATCACGTTTTCATAGACTGCAAAAACTTCATGTGTAAGTACAAACCTTCTTATATTTTAAACCTGAGAGCGGTATGTTTTTTAATTATGCATGTATCTGAACAACTGAATACCACATTAGAATTTACATTTTTTAAAAATTTTCTCGTGAAAATGAAGAATTCTGAAAAATGACATAGGAAAAAAATTTGCGGGGTGTATCGAAACACTTGGTTCTGTAATTCCAGTTCAAACTTATTTAAAGTAATCTGTTTGAAAAATCAAGATTCCAACCCCAATTTATATAGTCAAGACAAGAACAAGGATTTATTACTGTTTATCTCTTCTCGTAAGCAACTAGATCTTAGAATGACAGAAAGTTGTAGATTTAAATAGACTTTTGCTCCAGGCGACTTCTTTTTGCCTAAAATACACGGGGGAAAGTCATACAGACTTTATGTAGCATAAGTTCGGTACACAGACAGTGATGAATAAGTAGGAAAATCTCACAGAACAATCCCCAAAACCCAGAGATTTCAAGAAACTAAAGAAATGGCAGCTTTTATCCCAGAAGATGTTATGAAAAAAGTTCAGTCAAGCCGCAACTGCTAGTTTTAAGGCCAAGTACATGTTTGTGGACGATATGAGTGACTTCAATTTATGTTACAGCTTTGTATTTTAATTCAAAAGCATTTCTTAAAATTAATTTAATTTTTCAGAAGTTCAAAATTATTTTTAATTTTGACAAATTATAAACGTTTACTGGTATTGAACTTAAACTTTTATTTGACAGTAACTATCTGTTCTTATTCTCCCCCATCAATATTACTCATGTTTGTGAGACCTATTATAGGTTAAATTGAAAAAAAAACAAAAACTTTAACACGTTTTCGATTGACCCCTATCAGCGGGTTGATTCGGAACACCCCTAAATTCCTATATATAATAATAATAACTGTTCGAAATGTTTTGTCTTTGCTTGGAATATCAAAAGCAAAGCAAGACTGAAGTTTTTACCCAAAAAATCAAATTAAAAAAAATCTTTTAACTACTTTTCTTTACAATTAAAGCTGAAAAGTGTTCCGATTCACCCCATTTTACGGTATATTATATATATATATATATATATATATATATATATATATATATATATATATATATATATATATATATATATAATTATTGTTCGAAAATCCTCGGCGGGGGACATGCATTTTCATCCTTATACAATTAAGGGAATATTAATCAGATGATATAAACAACCTATGTTGGTATACAGGAAAGTGGGCTCGTTTAGTTCTGGGCAAAACTTCCTGTCAAAAATACCAATTTCATTATTTTTTTTACAATTAAAGCTGAAAAGTGATCCGATTCACCCCATTTTACGGTAGTAATCTATAAGGTCAAGCAGTTAGTAATGTCAAAACCAAACCACTGACCATGATTTAAGGGAAAAAATTAAGTAATAAAATTATATATTTGTCGATCACATGTACTTATAAATAACATTTTAACAATTGTGCATCAATCGATTATGCTTGCAAAACATATTAGTTTAATATGAAAAATACTATACTTCGCAGCAGTTTAACTTGGCAGTGACGTCACTACGGGCGGAGCCAACAGCGTGACGTTAGCCTATGAAAAACGAGCTAGATAAAACGTCACATCCTACTTGGAGAATTAGAG
Organism: Uloborus plumipes; assembly: GCA_038373865.1. Classification (NCBI taxonomy): domain Eukaryota; kingdom Metazoa; phylum Arthropoda; class Arachnida; order Araneae; family Uloboridae; genus Uloborus; species Uloborus plumipes. The sequence continues at coordinate 53,965 of JAXGGA010005923.1, read as the reverse complement.
GAGACCGCTGACTGCTTGTGAGCTCTTATTGGCTCTGCCCGTAGTGACGTCACTGACAAGTTAAGTTGCTGCGAAGTATAATGAGAAAGGAGAAACATTCGCAACATAAATAAAATAAATATAAATTCGTTGGTCTCTATCAAAGAAGATTCTGCTGTAATATCCGCATGAATTCGACCAAATTAGACAGAAATCATGTAATTAATCTACACGAAAATGAAGTTAATAGGCGTCGTAAAAAAGTATTTGACGTACAATAATGTACTTTATCCATTTTACGCAATTTTAGGACGCTAGCATGAAACTGTAACTAAAAACATTTTCAGTGAAAACCTGACACGTCTATCGACAAGTCTTGCTATTATTATATTTAAGTAAAGATGCATTTTAAGGGAATTAAACTACTTTGCTGCCTTCTTTCTATTTCGGTACGATCTACCCGTAGAATCGTTTTTTTTCCTCTTTCCACATGTACACAATTGTCCTCAGATGTAATATCTCATCCAAGAACTGGTGATCGTGAATACCATATTTTATGAAAGTAAATTAATCATTTATTTTTGTTTACATGCTCCTTAACCGAAACTTCAAAAACCGGCTTTTATCGTTAACTGTAAATAGAAAAACTTTCTCATTTCTTTTATAAGTGCTCCAGTAGTCGGCCAGTCTCCAGTAGTAGGCCACAATGACATAAAACTCCTCATAAATAGTACATTTCTAATTCAAAATCAGATATGACGCATTCACACATTCATGTACCTATCCTCAATCATCAACCAGTGGCAGTTAAGTGTTGGGTACTTTTTTTGAATTAGTAATGAGTCATTTCATTTTGAATGGTGTGCCCGTCATCCAAGATTGCGATTCTGCTTATTTTTCAACTAAGATGATTCTGTGGCCGACTACTGGAGCATTTACTAGTGTTGACAACAGCTTGGATTTCAACATTTTTTTTTTTCAATTTCTGAAATAAGTAGGTGATTCACTATCAGAAAGGTTCATTCTAAAGTTTTACCTTGTTTTTGTTGCTGTATTGATAGCTGAAAGTTCTAGGTTAGCCAAGATCAACAAAATATCTCTTAAATGGCCGACTACTGGAGCACTTACCCTAAATGTTTTTTCTTTAGAGTAAATATTAGAGACACTAGATTAAAATAGAGAAAAAAGGAACACTTCTTTAAAATATAGCTCAAAACGAGAAACCTCAGTATTAAATTCAATATAAGTAAATATATAAATCTTCAAAGACAGCTCAAGCCATCTTGTTTTATAATTTTCCTTCATTTTCCTAGAGTTCTCATTGTCTAAGGGGAAGCAAATATTTATAACTTTATATCTGTTCTGGCCTTCGGGAGTCATCTTAACTTGAAGAGCGGCAAACAGCTAGAAAAAAAGTGGTTGGACACCACTGCTTAAGAGCATCCCAATAATATAAATGAATGTTTCTTTGAAGTTGAACAAGCAAACGCAAACACAATTACCCGAGCTTAAAATAATGTTAGAAACAAACAACAGATTCTTCACTGCCAAACAAGCAAACATTATCCAATATTATCACAAATAACTAACTTCTCGTTACAGTAAAACGAGCCAACTTAGTTATCCTAGAATTTCACAACTTTTATCAATAACAATGATTTTTATAACATTTAAATTTCAGTTTAATAATCTACAAAAATCCATCTTGCACATTTTTCTTCCCAATGCTAAATCATACTGACTCATTTTTCTTTTTTGTTATAGTGTATTTTCACTTATGCGCCGACCAAGGGACCAACAAAAAAAAAAGCGTTCGTGAGAGAGACGTACAAGTGAACAAGACCATTTAAAGGACTAAAGCGCAACATAGGTTCTAATGAGAGAATGAATAAAAATGTTTCGATTGAAAAGGGACATATTACTACAGTTTGGCAATTGCTGTAACGTAACTACAATGATAAAGATAATACAAAGATTATAGTATACTTAATTACAAACTGTTCAGTATAAAATGATGCATAATAAATAAATATCCCTCTCCAAACTCTAGTTCATGCGATAAAAATGCCTTCGGTGAGCAATAAAGGCGAAAGATTAACCCTTTAACTGCCATGCCCGAGATAATCTCGGGCACAGCACTGGTGTTCGAAAATGTCACGCCCGAGTATTACTCGGGGTATTTTTTTTATAGTGCATCGTATTGTTATACCCGAATATATATCGGGAGACGTTTATTTCGGCTTTATCTCTTTGCCAAACCCCATTGTTTCTCGGGTTTGTGCTTGGAAAGTGTTTCCAGTTATACCACACAAGACTGAATTATTGAAAGGTATTCACTTTTATTTAATTTATTTTTTCATTTACGAGTATTTATTTTTAATTTTTTTTTTTTTTTTTTTTTCATTTTTAGAAAATAATGCTCCACTAGAAGCGAACTTTACAACTGCCGTGTTGAGTGGCAGCCGCCTCAAGTAAATATGCAGTGGCTACAAAACTTTAAATATTTTACCCATGTGCTTCAAAATATCAGTTTTTAACTACTAAGTATATTTTATTTTGTACTAAACATTTGATTTTTGAAATAAAAAAATTTGACAATTTGTGCACCCAAATCATCAAAATAACTTGACAGTTAAAGGGTTAAAGAGGAAAATGAAAGAAAATGCTACTTTTTAAAAGAAAATACATTGATTTTTTTTATATTTTAGGGAAAATTCGGCGCATAAGTAAAACAGTTATCTTTTGAGCGATGCATGTTCGAATGATACTATCATTATTTTACTATGGAATGTGTTAAAGCCATTCAAAATATCGCATAAGTGAAAAAGGTGCATAACTGAGACGGCGCATAAGTGGGAGTTAACTGTAATTATTCTTAATCACATTCCAACCATATCAATTGAAAATTCGCACATACGAAGCATTTTCCCTTCATGTCAATAGTTTCATGTACAAAACAAACAAGCTGTTGGATGTAATTTGCATACTGCTTTTATTGTAACTTACTGTTTGTACTTTGCATCTGGCAACCACTACGGTGTTTGACCAGACTTGTAATCAGCTGTGTAACTGTTCGTGTTCAGTTGCTTCAATAAAGATACAACATGGCGCAGTCGTCTTTGAACCTATGTGCAAAGTAAATGAATTTCTTCAGCTGAGGCATGGAGTCGTCAATAAAACCACCAAGAAGTTTAAACCTGAATGGTAATGTGGCCGATGAGTGGCGTAGATTCAGACAGAATTTTGAGATTTTCTTGAAAGCCGCAGGCTATGCTGAAAAAAAAGGCGACGATGTTAAAGTCGCAATATTACTGAATTGCGTTGGTGAAGAAGCAGTAGAGTTGTTTAACACGTTTCAGCTAACTGATAAACAACGAACAACTTATGAAGATGTTTTAACTGCGTTCGAGAACTATTCAAACCCCAGACGAAACACGGTGGTAGAACGGTATATTTTTAATTGCCGTAAACAAGAACATGGTGAGAAGTTTGATGAATTTGTAACAGAATTACGGAAATTGATAAAATATTGTGAGTACGGAACCTTGACCGACAATATATTGCGCGACCGTATTGTTTTGGGAATAGCTGATAGAAGCATTCAAGAAAGGTTGCTGCGTGAATCTGATTTATCCCTGGGAAAAGCCATAGATGTGTGCAGAGCTGCAGAACTCAGCAAGAAACAATCCGAGATGATACAGCGGAAGGAAGAAATTGATTTCGTATCGAGAAAAGACTATACACAAAAAGAACTTAGAAACACGAATTTTCAAACCCCAGTGCTACGGGAAGTTCGCGAGTCAGAAAACTGTAATTTGCCTCAAAAAACGAGTGACTTTAAATATTTGTGCAAGAAATGCGGGAAGCAGCATTCAAAGAGACAGTGCTTTGCATACGGGAAACGGTGCAATTTATGTTTTGAACTAAATCATTTCGCGATATGCTGTAAAAATAAGTCAAGAGTGGTAAAGTCACTACAGGAAAATTATATTGTTGATTCTGTTTTCAGTAACGGTAATTCATGTTGGATGCACAAAATAGAGGTAGGAAATAAAATTTTGAATTGTAAATTAGATACTGGTTCTAGTGTAAATGTGATCCATAATGAGGTTTTTAAGTCTTTAAATTGTACTAATTATGTTAGACCTACTAATTTGACATTGGAAGCCTTTGGGGGAAGCCAAATTAGGCCACTAGGTATTGTTAATTTAGAATGTAAAGTAGGAACTCTCGTTAAATTCTTGGAATTTGTTATTGTGAATTGTGATCGAAATTCTGGAACGTTGCTTGGGTTGTCTGGTTGTGAGGAATTTGGATTTGTTAAAAGGCATAATATTAATAGTATTGAACTAATGGATAAAAATTCTTTTATTGAAAAAAATCAAGATGTTTTTGAAGGTTTAGGAAAATTTAACTTAACTTGTGCAATAAAAATAGATGAAAATGCACAACCTGTAGCTAGACCGCCAAGAAGAGTTCCAGAATCAATTAAACTAAAACTAAAAGATAAATTAAGTCTTCTTGAAAAAGATGGTGTAATTAGTAAAGTAAAAAATCCAGATGGCTGGATAAGCAATTTAGTAATTGTTGAAAAACCAGATGGTACTATTAGGTTATGTTTAGATCCTCAGGACTTGAATAAAGTCATAAAAAGAGAATATCATTTAATACCAACTGTAGATGAATTAATACCTAAGTTATGCAACAAAGCTGTTTATAGTGTACTGGATCTAAAGGATGGGTTTTATCAAATAAAACTTGATAACGCATCTAGTAAACTTTGTCAGTTTAGTACTCCATTTGGTTATGTTTATAAGTTTAATCGTTTACCTTTCGGAATTTCCGTAGCTCCCGAACTGTTCCAGAAATGTAATGAAATTAATTTTGGTGATATTCCGGGTGTATTGATATATTTTGATGATCTGTTAATTTATGCGGAAAATGATAAAGAACATGATGATATTTTGAGTAAAGTTATTGAAAGAGCTAGAAAGTTAAATATTAAATTTAACAAAAATAAATTGCAATTTAGAGTAAATGAGGTTAAATATCTTGGACATGTGTTTAATAAGTTGGGTATGAAACCTGATCCTGATCAGGTAAAAGCTGTATTGAGTTTGCAAATACCTACTAATAAAAAAGAGTTGCAGCGAATTTTGGGTATGATTAATTATTTGAGAAAATTTATTCCTAATATGTCCGAAACTACTGCCCCTTTAAGAGAATTATTAAAAACATCTGTACATTTTGACTGGTCACCAGTACATACCAGAGCTCTGAATGAGCTAAAAAATAAGGTTAGTAAAGCTCCTGTGTTGGCGAATTTCGATTCTGATAAACCAATTGTATTGCAATGTGATAGTTCTAAGAATGGGTTGGGGTGTTGTTTAATGCAGAATGGTCAACCTGTTGGGTTTGCGTCTAGGGCTTTATCAGCCGCTGAACAAAATTATGCTCAAATTGAAAAAGAGTACTTAAGTGTCATATTTGCAACTAAAAAGTTCCATAATTTTATATATGGTAGAAAAATAATTGTGCAAAATGATCATAAACCTCTTGTATCTATTCATAACAAAAATGTTGTTAATGTATTATCATGTAGATTACAACGAATGAAATTGAAATTACTGAAGTATGATCTTGAGATAAAATATGTACCAGGTAAAGATTTATATGTAGCTGATTTATTATCTAGGTCTTATATTGACGAGACTGATGATGACGATTTCTTAAAAGAAATAGTACATTGTGTTAAAGCTACTAGACATTTGCAAGTTAGTGAAAAAAGATTGAAAGAATTTCAGGAATGTACATTTAAGGATCCGATATTACGTAATTTGGTGTCAATGTGCAAACAAGGTTGGCCCCATAGTAAGAATAATGTTCCTGAAAATGTTAGATTTTATTTCAAATTGAGGCAGGACATTTTTGAGGAGGACGGTATAGTGTTTTTAAATAATAAAATCATTGTTCCAACTGAGCTGCGAGGGGAAATGCTGAACAAAATTCACGAGGGACATTTTGGCATGGATAAATGTAAATCCAGAGCCAGACAAATTTTTTATTGGCCGGGTATGAGTAACGATATTGAAAACTTAGTTGCCAAATGTTCTATTTGTGAAAAATATAGACCAAGTAACTGTAAAGAACCACTCGTATCTCATGAGATTTTGCCGTTACCTTTTGAAAAAGTAGGGTGTGATCTTTGTGAATTTGGCAAAAAGGACTACTTGGTGCTTATGGATTATCTAACAAAATGGTTGGAAATCATCCCAATTGCTAATAAACAAGCAACTGAGGTAATCAATAGCTTGAAAGTTATATTTAGCACTCATGGCATTCCTCGGTTCGTAGTTGCAGATAATATGCCTTTTGGTTCTAGAGAGTTTAAAAAATTTGAGCAGGAGTGGGATTTTGAAATAATCAATAGTAGTCCACGATATCCAAAATCTAATGGCCAAGCGGAAAGTGGCGTTAAAATTGCTAAAAATATACTTAAAAAGTGTTACGAGTCTAATCGGGATTTATGCATCGCGCTCATGGAATATAGAAATACACCTATTAAAGGTTTAGATTTTTCCCCAGCCCAAGCATTAATGAGTAAAAGGAATCGAACTAAATTGCCAATAAGTAGTGAGTTGTTAAAACCTGAAATTCAATTTAACGTTCGGGATAAAATTGTAAGAAAGCAACAAATAAGTAAATCGTACTATGATAAAACTTCTAATAAACTTGAAGATCTCCAGTTAGGTCAAAATGTGTTAATTCGTAATGGTAAGGAATGGGAAAGAGGTAAAATAGTCAGAAAAGATTTACATCCACGTAGTTACTGGGTAAAGCAAGAAAATAATCGCGTTGTGAGGCGAAATAGGTATCATTTAAGACCTTCCTACAATGAACCAAGGTTTAGAGTTGAGTGTGATGTGGAGGGGTCTATGAATGCTGAAAATGTAGTAGGTGAGTCAAATGTCTATCCTGGTGTTGAAACTTCGAATAACAGTTGCTCTAGAATGAACTCTACACATTATGTAACAAGATACGGAAGGACTGTCAGACCACCAGAAAGGTATGTTGCATCGGCAAAATAGTTTGATATGTAAATGCTTGAGTTATTTATTGTATATAGTTATGTTTTAATACTTTAGAAGGGAAGGTGTTGGATGTAATTTGCATACTGCTTTTATTGTAACTTACTGTTTGTACTTTGCATCTGGCAACCACTACGGTGTTTGACCAGACTTGTAATCAGCTGTGTAACTGTTCGTGTTCAGTTGCTTCAATAAAGATACAACACAAGCAAACAAACGCCAGGAATACCAACCCCCGAGTGACACCGCAGAATGCATCACAGAATAACGAGCTGTCAGTGAGATTTCATTACGATCTTTGACACCTATGAGTGTAATTTATGTGTCCGCTCAAAAGACAGACATTGTTCCAATATTACCACAAATAATTTCTTACAGTAAAACAAGCAAACGTAGTTATACTAGAATGTCACAATACTTTATGAATAACAATGCTTTTCATAATATTTAAATTTCAGTTTGATAATCTACAAAAATCCATATTGCACATTTTTCTTCTCAATGCTAAGGCAGGAATTCAAGTGAAACGGGCGATCGCAAATTACAATCGCTACTGGAAATGAATTACATTAGAACGTTTCTTGATAAAAACATCGTGACGTCAGCGTGACGTTTGCCTATGAAAAACGAGCTAGATAAAACGTTACAGCCTACTTGGCGAATAAGAGGAGATCACTGACTGCTTGTGAGCTCTTATTGGCTCCACCCGTAGTGACGTCAGTGCCAAGTTAAGTTGATGATAATGTAATTCATTTCCAGTAGCGATTGCAATTCGAAGCGATTGCAATGGTGTTTCACTTGAATCCCTGCCTAAATCACACCGACTCATTTTTCTTTTTCGTTAATTATTCTTAATCACATTCCAACCACATCAATTGCAAACCCGCACATACGAAGCATTTCCTCTTCATGTCAATAGATTCGTGCACACAACAAACAAGCAAACAAACGCAATTATCCCAAGAATACCAACGTCCGAGTGACACCGCAGAATGCGTCACGAAACTACGAGCTGCTGGTGAGATTTCATTACGATCTTCGACACCTGCTTCTCTGTGAGTGTAATTTATGTGTCCGCTCAGAAGACAGATATTGTACCGGATAAGCCTGGTCCCGTCCCCTTGACCTACAGCCGATCCATCTTCCATCATCCGGGCATTTTTCCACTGACGTTTTCTCCTCTTCGGGATTACGCAGGAAAAAAAAAATCACAGGGAAAGACAATTTAACGTAATAGATCTTTGCGTTCAGGTTTCAGTATGCAATTACTTTCAATTATAAAAATATGTTTATTTTTTTTCTATTTAAACCGATTATCTAAGGCGGTAATAATCAATAGCATGAATAAAATAATTACAGTGAACTCTCACTTATGCGCCTGCTCAAGAGACCAATAGAAAAAGGAGCATAAGTGAGAGAGACGTATAAGCGAACAAACCTATTTGCAGGACTAAAACGCAACATAGGTTCTAATGACACAATGAATAAGAAGTGTCTATACAAAAAGAACATATTAGTACGGTTTGGCAATTACTGTAACGTAACTACAATGATAAAGAGAAAACAAAAATTGTAGCATACCTAATTACAAGTTGTTCCCTCTAAAACGATGCACAATGGATAATTGTCCCTCTTCAAACTCTAGTTAGGTCGTGCGGAAAAAATGCCTTCCATAAGCAATAAAGGCGAAAGAGTTAAGAGGAAAGGGAAGAAAAATGCTTATTTCTTAAAGAAAATAAATAAAAAATTTAAATTTTAGGGAAGATTCGGCGCATAAGGGAAATATTTATCTATAGAGCGACGCATAAACGAATGATACTATCATTATTTTGCTATGGAATGTGCTGGGACCATTTAAAATCGTCGTATGGGTGAAAAAGGCGCATAAATGAGGCGGCGTATAAGTGAGAGTTCACTGTACTTTTATGCTTGAAAAGTAAAACAAAATGTAAAAAGGGAAAACGAGAAATTCAATTGAAGCGGCAAGTGGATAAAGTTGATATGAAACGAATTTTGAAAAACTTACTTTTTACCATGGATGAAGGTGATAAGATAATTTTTTATTGAAAGCTGTTTCTAGAAATTTAAATAATTGTCACAAATCACCTTTATTCACTTGCCCCTTCAATTGTGTTTGTGAGTTACCACAGTTGAACACACACAAATTTGAATGTGTAGGTCGGCGAAATTAAAATGCCACATATCACCTTTATCCACTTACCCCTTCAATTATTATATTCCTAGTGTTTATGCAGAAATGATCTGCTTGTAAAAGCTTCGTTCAAAATATAATCTCAAATACTTGTTTGAATCATTATTTCTTTGTTCTGAATAGCTTAGCACAGCTCGGTCGTTTTTCTTTAGCGTTATATTTAAAGACGCAATAGAAGAATGAAAACATGAAGGAGTTATTTAAAATTATAAAATTGTAGTTCAATGTTACGCAGAAAGCCTGTACCGTAAATCAGGGTTACTTGGACCCTAGGGGGTTAATTGAGCCCACTACAATAAAATGATAAAATCTAGGTTTGGTACCTACTAGTTGAAGACTTGCACGTAGTTCATCGTTTCTCCACTAGGTAGAAGCCCTGTGCAGTCTCTAACGCTAGTACCAAACCCAGATTTTATCATTTTACTGTGGGCTCAAGTAGCCCTCTTGTGGGTCCAAGTAACCCTGATTTACGGTACTCTATCAGAAAAACGGAAAATTTATGAACAATTGTCTTTTGAATTTATGTAGTTTTCTACCAACATGTAAAGCCTTGGATTCCTAGAACGCGACAATCGTCGCTGACGCCGGGTGCGACTGCACGTTGGAATCAGAACCAATTTCGATTGGAGCGTGGCGTAAAGCGACGTCAATCTGTGGCTCAGGCGCACGCGCAGAAGAAGGCGGCTACCGTCGCCTCGCCAGAGATCGACGAGTTCACTCCTAGGAAACCAAGGCTTTAAGGCCCGGTTTCGTAGGAGTGAAATCGTCGTTCTCTAGCGAGGCGACAGACGCCGCCGCCGCCTTCTGCGCGTGCGCCGGAGCCGCAGATTGACGTCGCTTTACGCCACGCTCCAATCAAACTGGTTCTGATTCCAGCGTACGTCACGCCCGGCTTCGGCGAAGATTCTAGGAAAGCAGCCCTTTAGCTAATACGTCAGTTACGTCAGCTACGATACTAAAGAAATACCGTTAGTAACTTCATTATCGTATGGCTATGCACTTCAAAATTACTAGTCAAAAGCTTGACTGGATTTTATAATACGGTAAAAATGGAGGAGGGGTGTAATTTAAGAATACTTTTGCATTGCGCGTATAACTGGAGGTGATTGTTTTCTCGTTATTGCTTTTGGAAAATCTGCCGTCATCATTTAAAAGGCCCTAAATCCTAGTTTTGCTGCACTTTAATTTTACAGATTTGCTACTGTTTGCTCGAAGATCAAAGGAATTCAAAATTTTGTTCCGTCAGGATTCTACTTTACCCTCGTGGGTTCCTTGGGGTCATATGTGACCCCAATGCAATTTCTGTTTAATATATCTTGTTAATCAACCATTTGTTTTTAATGGCATTTTGTGGCTTTTCTTCTTCTAGTTTTCTATTCAGAATAACGCTATTATTGTGTTTTATTTTTCCCGAATTGCATTTTTTGCACACAAGAGGCTTGAGGTCACTTCCCCAGAATGCCAAAAAAAGAGGACGTTGCAACTTTGTCCAAGAGAACTGGACAGAAAATGCATCAAAAAATGTCATAAGTGTTTGAAATTCACTTGCAAAAAATCATGTTTCTTCAGGTCTGCAACAGTTGTAAATAAATCTACAGTTATTGTAAGTTTTGCTCTAAAATTTTAATTTTTAATGCATAAACTAAATTTTACTTTGATTGTGTCTTTTTATTTTTCTTTTTTGAGCATTAAAAAGTGTGTGAACTTAAATAATGCATGTAACATTCAATAATCATAATAAATTAATTAAAGGAAGCATTGGGGTCGTTTATGTCCCCAAGGGTCTTGAGTGTAACTGAAATGGGAGGGACCCATAAGGGTTAAGAGCTAAAACATTTTTTTAAATGTATGATAGCATGTATGAAAGTTACAAATTTATGTATTTTACTTTTTTCCAATATATTTTCCCCTTAAGAATAGGGTTTTGCAGGACAGCAAAAAATAGTATGATAAAAGATTTTTTTTCCCCAGTAAATAATTGTGGAGCGAGAAGTATTTAATCTGTAAAAAAACAGTTTTAAAGTTTATCTTGTTCGCATTTTTGTTGTCGCTTGTTATAAATAAAATTGCATTCATTTTGGACTGTTCCGCGTAAATTGTTTTGGAAACTAATGCAAGTTTTTCTCGCCGTACTCTTTAAAAAAAGATTGAAACTATTCTTTTCGCAGCTAGTACAATGCACTTTTTTAAAGTTCACTCAGAGCGATTTCATTGTCGTCAACAGGATTAAACAAGCACTTTCCAGCCGATCGATGCTTGAAAAATATTCGCAAGCACTTTCTGTAAAAGCCATTCCACTAACAGATGCAATAAAAAATCAATCGTTTAACAGTTAGTCGTCTTTTCTAAGGCCCGAGCTCATTTCAAAGTCGTTTTCCTCCTTCTGAGAGAAAACATTTTCTCTTCTGCAAAACAATTTATCAACTGCCAGTTAACGGTTTACTTATTCAGTTATTTTTTTATTCCCTCATTCCTTTTTCTCTGTACCCGTGACTGTGTCTCGATCAAGACGCGCGGGAGCTTTCCAATCTAATTAATGTGGGAGGTTCGAAAACGAAAATTTCTTTTCTCGCTGTTTGTCTTGTGAATGAAGTGGGCAAGAAAGGGCCTCTTGCACGCCATCCAACTTGTTTGCAAAACAGATTTACTCCAATTAAAAGAAAACTCTGGGGACCGGCCACAAATTAAATTTCCCCCGAACATTCTGTTCCGGTGATTAAATGGAGTACAGCGAGATTTTTTGTCCCGGCGAGGAGAATCTACGACCCCCTGGGAATCGGTAAAAATTTTTGTGATTTAAAGTGAAATAAAATCGGAGGACGATTACGTTTAAATGCAAGAAAGTAATTTGATTTTTGCTCTGTGTGCGGTGCGAAACAACTGAAGTGAATCCAAGTTGTGTGGATTTCTTTTTTGGTTCTTGATTGAACGTAACCCCAAAAGGTAATTGTGTTACATTTGTTGGATGTCTTCTTGTTTTGTTTGACATTGTAATTTTTGATTCGATACCCTTCCAAAAGTTAATCGGTATAAAAAGACAAAATACAAACAGTACGAAAATAAAAACTTTGAAAAAACATTGTGTGCCAAATGAATTTGTGTTTATTTTAATTTCTCTTTCGGGGGAATTTATTGTTTACTGGAAAGTTAAAAAAGGGAAGAATTTTTATTTTGCATCGAAATTGATTCGTATAAAAAATTATTAAAGTGCTCATTTTCTTCTATTGATTTTTATTTCGATTCTTTTAGGTTCTACTACGTAAAAGTAATGTCCGTGTTTGATGTTTATACAAGAACAGATATACATTATTTGGGAACTTGCAGAAATATACTGGAATTATATATCTTTTATTTGTGTTTCCTCCAATAGCGTAATGGAATTCCTTAAAGTAATATTCATGCATCAAACTTTAAATAATTGCAAATCTAGTTATAGTTTCATGTATTGGTTTCTAAGTAATTTTAATAATTGGAAGTGTTGCAAGAAAGTTTCTTTCGGGTTACATTTTGGTTTGACTGTCGTTGCATCCCTATCCTTGCAACTCTTTTGACCGAAATTTTGTTCTTTTCAGTGGCCTCTTGAGCTTGGAGTCATAAGTCACATCAGGAGAGTGCGAAACCCCTTGAACTGCAAGATTGTGTTGAAAGCAGTGTAGAACTATATTTGAATTTGAAGAGCACCACATAAATTCAAACAGCACAAGTGCAACTACTCTTTAGACTGCACGAAATGAAGTAAAGTAATTGTTAACCCATTTATGACCAAGTTTTTTTTCACAATTTTTATCTGCTTAAAACTGTTACTTGAAATGGTTTACTTACATTTTAGGCTTAAAATAGTTCGCCGTTGCCATATTTATTAAGTTATTTAACGTCCTGTTTATGGGATATTTTGCAGATATGTGAGCAAAATACGACCTTGCTTGACTTTATTTTTGCAAAGTAACATTACAGAAGGCATCTGTGATCAATTTTAAGCAAATCTTTTTAAAATAGTTAAATTTTATGAAAAATAAGTTCGCAAAAAAATTTACTTTCTCTGGCTACCCATGCTGGATCGTTGCTTGACTTATTTGTCTGAAAATAGCTGTCAATAAATAAACTCTGATGTCAAAATAGTGGCTCTAATTGGTTTTCTCAAGAAGAAGGACTATTTAACTTGTGAAAAACAGCTTTAGTAAAATGATACACCAATTATAATCTTTTGTATGCAGTAACTAACAAGCGTCCCGTTTTTAGGCTACTGGGCATAAATGGGTTAAAGCAGAAGACTTATTTCACCCAAAAAGCCTTGAGGACTGAAGTAATCTTCCTAGATAAAGCGGGTTATTGAGTCGACAAATTTGCTCTTTTTTTCCATAATTTCATTAGTTTTATGCATCATGTTACGAGGGTAAAGAAGTCCCAAAAGATAATAAATAAATAGTTTACAATTAGAAATAATTGTTATTTTTCAAGATGATCTAAAACAACGTTGATGCACTTATCCTTGTGTTTTATCCGAGTTTGAAATCTAACGGCATAAAATTCTTCGGGTTGTTGTCTCATGCGTAGACGGACTGTAAAATACGCTTTATCTGACAATTGAATTGTTGACCTCCATGATATTTCAGTGCATTAAACACACAGAAATAGCCTGGAGTTAAATCTGCGCTGTAAAAATTAATAAACGCTTTAGTACTGGCGGGTAAGTAATAAATGAATCGGTTAGTGCAAAGACAACATCAGTCACAAAAATTCGAAAATTCGTTCTTTGTGGAAACAAGCTGTGGGAGGCAAGTTGAGTGTTGAGGTCAAAAATCACGTCAGTCAGGTTACTAATGCAAAAGATACGATGCCTGTTATTTGAACGCTGACCGTAGAAGCAATGCTAGAATTAAGACTTTTTTTTTCTCTCTCCTGAACAATTCGACGTTCTTGACTGACGTTGTTTATGCACTCACCGATTCAAATGTTGTAGCGCCAAGCAGAAGAGGACGACGTTCAACCGAAAATTTTACTGCAGATGAGACAGCAATCCAAATTTCTTTGTGCAGCTGGAATTGAGGCTGTGACTAAATGATGGAATGAGTGCATTTGAAAGCAAAGGGAATGTTAAATTTTGTAATGTATAGTAAAATGTGCAGTTTAAAATTTAATGATATGTTTTATATTTAAACACTTTCCAGTCTGAGCGAGAGCATTATTCGGAGTGCCTTTTTTGGTGAAGATGACTAAGCCCGAGCTCCGCTCGGATCAAGTTTGAGCTCTTTTAGCTGTAAAAGTACGGATTATATGCGTTTTAATCCCTTTTAGTTATCTACTAGCAGAACTCGGCAGACGTTTTTCTGCCTAGATGTATATTTCGTCTCCACATGGTGTTTTGAATGTAAAAATCAATAAAGCGTTGTTGAAAATAGGCATGAAAGATTTTAAGAATTCTAAATGAAGCAAAGGGCCACCAATTATTTTTATAAAAATTAAAAAATACTGAGCAATGAAAAACTTTACACATAATTTGATTTTAGATAGGAATTTTATTTGCACATCAAGACGAAGAAGCTCTCCACAAATCGTGAAAAGAGATCTTCGTTTTGAAAATAAAATTTAGAGACGCATAAAATGTATAATATGACTGGACCATGAATAGCTCTTTTAAATTAATTAAACAGGAGAGAGAGAGCATTGAATAGTAATAAAATGAAATTGACATATTTACAATAGAATGTGACTGGACCACAAATAGCTACTTTAAAGTTATAAAAAAAACACGATGAACAAAAATTAAGAGAAATGTACACATTTACAATTACGTTCTAAAAATGCACTGGACATTTCAAAAAAGTAGAGCAATTGCTGCTCCTTCAAAAAAAGAAAAAAAAAACACGGTGAACAGTAATAAAGAGAAATATACATATTTACAACAGTAGACTATCGATTGTTTCTTTAAATTCAAAAAAAAAAAAAAACAATAAAGAAAAATTAACGTATGTACAATTACGTTGCAAAAATGGACTGATCAATCCAAAAAAGTAGACCATCAATTGCTCCCTTTATTCCCGAAATATGAAACTGAATCTCATTTGTTTTTAAAAAAAGATTAATCTGTAAATCAAATACCTTTTTTATCCTTTATACTTGAGATAGTTATTGGGAAAACTTCCATTATTGAGGGCTCTTGGCGCGATTTAAAAGATCGCCAAATTTACGGTAGCAAGCAATTCCAACTATCTGTCAGAGTTGAGTTGATACACTAAATACTCGATTGGATTGATGAAAGCCTTCGAAAATGGAGTTTAAAATTGAAATTACAAAGACAGAATCAGGACTAAAATCGAAATTATAAAATAACTACCCATCGGATTTTGTTGAAACTGGTCTCTAAACCTTCCCAGTACCAAAAGGAACAAACGGTGAAAATTTCAGCCAAATCTCCCGGGTAGTTTCTGAGATCTTAGGGAACACACACACATATATACACATTTACCAACATTCATTTTTATATATATAGATGAACCTTTTACTTTCCAAAAAAAAAAAATAAAGATGACAACACCAAGCAAGATTAACTGCAAGAGAAGGGGCAAAAAAACTCGAACTTATTTTGAACCATGTGGTATTGCTCTTTGTGCAAATCCGTGCTTTGAAATTTACCATACAAACCAAATTTTTCTAAATAATGTTTATTTGTAAATTAAACCTATTTTTAAATATTTGTTCAAGATTTGGGTAAATTTAAAAATAAATCTGTGCAAACTTTTATGGTTCAAAATGATATTTTCCTATGAGGAACTTTTATTTAAGCTCCTAACATGCATTTTTGGCAATTTCTTACCAAAAATTAATTGTTGTTTCACTTAAGTTCTTTCACCATGAAAGAAAACATCTTGAAGTATTAAATACAATTAATATTACTAACATAAACCTTTTCCAAGTTTTTTTTTAATCACGACACGCGCCGAAAAATCCCTAGTCCGGAGGGAGATATGCTGTCGAAATAACTCAGGCATGAAAGTATTAAACAACTTAAAAAGTTGAAAGATGTAACGCCATGAAGGCCCCTAAATCTATGTAAGAATATTTCCATAAAAATGTTAGCCCGAAAGTCATGTGGTCAGTTATTAACTAAACTGCGACAAAAACAGGAGACAGCAGAAAATTTCCTTCCCTTTAATCCTCGAGTCGAAATTGCTGATTTAGTGATAACTGGCGGAGCCATCTGTGGGTTTTAAAACAGTAGTCACTCTGCTGACGGCCAGTTGGTACACTTGATTATTACCCCTGTAGGAGGTTCCTTTTTGCCCTGATCTAGGTCTTTATGCTAAAAGATGGGTAGGCGTAGAAATGTTTGCATCTCTTTCCGAATTACCAGCTTTTTCTGATATTGAGAAGGACAAATGGAGAAAAAAGCCTCGTATTCGTAAACAAAAAAAGCATCAGGATATTCGTTGGATTTTACTTATTTTTAAAATCTGAAGGAACCGAAAGAAGGAATTGCTAAAAATAAATTTTAAGAATCTATAATTTGAGTTCGTGTCTGCCAATTTGAAGACAAATATTTTGCAATTAAGAATGAGGCTGAAACCTATCAAAGAAATAAAAACAACGTCAAGATATAATAAAAATGCACCAACAATGATTCCATATCTACTTGTATTATTTTAACCACCATTATTTTAACCACTTTAATACCATATCTACAATTGTATAGTTCTTGAATGCAGAGAGCTAAACTGGGTAAATAACATTTTGAAAAAGAAAACCGTAAGTAACACAGCATTAGAATCCGTAGCACATCGTACAAGGGATTTCGTTTGTAAACCTTTTAAAGTGTGTACTAGAACAAATTCTCGTACATAACATCCGTCCCCCTCCAAAATAGTAAATTATCATCATCAGAAAAAATAATTAATGAATAAGTAAATATTTTAGCTATCACGACACTGCGGAATAAATCACATTACTTACTATGTACCATTCACGAAGACAATTGAAAGAATGTGCTTAAAACGTATGCTTCTGGGCTGGATATTTGCAATGGGAATTTATTTATTTATTTATTTTTTTTTATTTTCAGCAGAAGGACTTGAACACAGTTCATTGACTCGAGTTTACGAACAGCACATTCAACACAGACTTGTGGAGAGTATAAAAACAACAATAATAATAAATTAAAATACAAAAATGTAGAATGTAACAATAAAGGGTAAAATTTAAAAGGAAAACATGAAAGCAGATAAAATGTAAAAGACTAAATAAAAAACATCATAAAATGCAAAAGACAGTAAAAGGTTCAAAACTCTAAAAACGATAAAATTTAAACATGTAAAAGAAATTTAAAAGTTAGCCAGGGTCAACCATTCTGCAGCTCAACTGTTTTGTCTCTGGCCTTCCAATATCTCTCGTAAATACAGATGCCTGAGATTGCTATGCATTCTTTTAGATGGAAAGCATCCATAGCTGCGTCTTTCTTGCATAACGGACAATTTGGTGAGGAACATATGTTAATCCTAAAAAGGTGGGAAGCAAGGCAGTCATGGCCGGTCTCGAGACGAATTGCTGCTACAACACGTCGTCTCGGGACATTTGGTAATTTTATAAACTGAAGCAAACAAATTACAATAATCCGTCCAATTCTATGGTCAGTATAGCAGAATGCATCCTTCTAAGCCTCGTTGCATGCAGATAACGACATGCGTGTTGATTTGTTTCCTAATGCACGCTCTCAGTTCGCCGTGGAACCGCAATTAGAACAGTCGCATGGGGAAAAACGTCCGGGCAGATGGGATTGTTCTCAAGAGTGGGGCAACTCCGGGGCGCTAACCAGTCTTTACTGATGATATAGAGCCCCGGTGACGCCCCAAGGATAGGCGCCTTTGGTTTCATTTGGTTGAGGATGATATCGAAAATGTGTTGCCAAGTCGTCACGAACGGATATATGATATTTCTGATAAAAATAATAAATCGTAATAAAAAAAGTAAGTAGTTGAAGTTTAGGTAATCAATGGACATGAAATGATGAAGGAAAGGAGTTTATGAGGTGTTTTTTTTTTAAATCAGGCACAATTTAAATATAAATGTTAAACTTTTAACAACTAACTGCCTGTTATTTAATAATTGAAATTTAGCCTTTGTGCTGAAACTAAGGAAATGTGACAAAATCATATATTTTTACAGATCTCATTGGGTTGTTCGGAGCGAAGAGGAATAGACTTTGGGTCATTCCACTTCAAATCGCCCAACGCTACGTGCCGCCATGTCTCGTATTTTGCTTACTTTATTCTAAATGCTAACTACTAATGATATAAGCTGAAATCAATTTTTTCATATTGCTTTCATGCCGTCATTTCCTGTTTTTCGGGGGGGGGGAACTGAAAAAACACAATACAATTTCACCAGAAAGCAACAAAAATCACGCCTACTTATATGTAAATACATTGATTTCTGAAAGTTTGGGGGGGGGGGATTGAACCCCCCTCCGCCCCCTAAATGACGGGTCTGATTGTTTTGAATAAAAAATTGACGCTGACGACTTTCTTAAACATTTGATTTTTTTTATAATTTTTGTGCTGTTTCATTTTGTTTTTTACTAAGCAAAATTTTTATAATGTACATAGAAACGTCTTCTTCTGCTTCTTCTTATCTCCTAACTGGTACGTAGTCAGACCAGCTCAAATAAACCATTTACCCTGAGGAAGTCCGCAACCAGCAGAGGAGACGAGTAAATATCCTCTCTGGTAATTCCAAAACAGTCCAAACTGTGTTTGGGGGAAGCTCGGTGTTGGTGGCATTTAGCATACTGGGGAAAGGTTTTCTCGCCATCAGTGTATTTTAAGGTCATACTTAGAAACGTTAAGGAGGTCATTGACTTAGGACGTGAGAAAAAGCGCACAGGCCGGAAGGGATCGTTCCCAAGATTGGGCCAACTTCGGGGCTCTAAGAAGTCTTTACCAATAAGATATAGCCCCGGTAAGCCCTACGGATAGGTGCTTTTGGTTTTATTTGGGCGAGGATGCTGTTGATAATGTGTTGTTCAGACTTTACGCAATGATACATGCGATTAAAAGATATATTTCTGTCGAAAATATTGAGTTGTTTTTTGTTGATAGCAGTGAAAAAAAAAATCTTTAAAATGTCTTACTTTTCAAGTAAATGAAATATTACTAACGTTATGGCATACAACGCTTACACTAAGAAAGCACCTTCAAGAAACAATATATCGCACCCTTGCTACAATAGTGCCACAACTCAAAAATTGTAATTTTTGAGTTATGACCGTCAACAGACGTAGTTTACACGTGTCTACCAATCTTCAAAAGAGCCAGAAGTTGCATTGAAAAATCAGCCGCCAAAGGGCAGTCACGGCGTTTTGTTGTTATCAAGATGCATCGGACCCCTTCCACTGAAATGCCACATCTTGAGTTGTCGTCCAGCCGTCGTAGAGTAACGTGAGTAACTAACGATCATAGTTTAAGATGTATCGGTTTTCATAGTGACAAATTCAAAAATACTAAAATGTGCCGAGTCAGCCCGGGAACAGTTTTTTGCACTTCCTGGAAAACGTAGTTTTTTGAGTTGTGGCACTTTTGTAGTAAGGGGTGCGATATATTATGATGAGCATTCGGATTAGAATTCAGGCGAAAAAAAAAAGCATTAAAACTATATTTTTCATTCCGGATTCAATATCATGCATTCCCCATTAAAAACACGACGCTGCGCTGTATTTAACCGTTCCCAAGTGTCATAGTTTTTGGACGCTATTCATAAAAGCAATGTAAAATCAAGGACAGAAAAAATGAGGGTTTTTTTTCTGTCAAAAAAGAAATTAGACCGTGGGTCTATTTCACGTCATTAGTCTACAACACGATAGGTTTTAAAATGGGTGGTAAATCATGGATATTGATAATTAATACGAAAGATGTCGCATAGTGACAAAAAACAGGCCAGAGAAAGAATAGATAAGATTATTTCAAAGCAGGCAGTTTTGGCAGACTAACCACTTGTTTTTCATTTAATAATGAAAATTTAGCATTCGTGCTGAAGTTAAGGTAAAATAGCAAACTTATGTTTCTTTCAAATCTTATTGGATTATTTGGAGTAACAAGAAATAGTTTCAAATTTGGATTATCCTCACCCGTTTATTGTCAGCGTTAAAATTAATGACTAATTCGCAACAGTTTGTTTACACGTTGAAAATTAAAAATCAAGACTTTACTTACAAATATTTCAATTTCAAAAAGTAACCCCAACGTGGCAAGTAGCTGCTTTTATGTCATTCATGTGTCCTTTTACCCCAAATGATATTACTAAAAATGTTATGCATAAAAGCTTCAAACTTTTCTTCAAAAAATATTTAATTCAGCTCTCTTTTAAATCCAAACCGCATACATATTATCCTAGTTAAAGATTCTCCTCTTTTTTTAAAAAATAAAGACACAAACTGCATTTCCAATCTAACTGCTTTTCTCTACTTATTCGGCCCTTAAATCGGTAATCTTCGTTTCTCTTTTTTTCTAAGTGGTTAATTTTCGAAAAATCATTACCAATCTTTTTTTTATCCATCGGACAAACTCTGGCTTGTTTAAGACCAAATAAATGCGAAATGAAAGGAGTAAACGAAGGATAAGGGAAGCAGAATTTCCTTTTCTGTTTTTTTCGCCTTACCTGTTCGACACTACGTAATGAAAGAAGGAAGGATTAGATCTTGATCAGGGCTCCGAGTTTTATGCCTCCAAAAGGCTTAAATTTGGGAATGAGAACGATTCGAAAGAGTTTTATGAGGGTGGTCGTGCCACTGCTTTATTAAAACACGATTTTTGTGTAAGAAAAGGACAACAAATGGAATAACTACAAAAGAGATTGTGTAAGATTTATCTCGTTGAAAACATCACAATAAATCTAGTAAATATTAATCAATGACGAACATTAGTAGGGAAAAAAAAAAACAAGAAGTTCTGTCAAGAACTAAACGAGCCTACTTTCCCGTACATCGACATCGGCGTTCTAGCACCTGATCATTATTCTCTTGATTATCTGAGACTGAAAATTATGTCAAACATACCTTTTTAGCACTTAAAGCTGATTTCTAAAAGCAAAGTATACCCCTTTCATCAGAGGAAATAGACACGTAAAAAGTAAGTAAACGAATAAATAAAGTTTGTCGCACCTTTTAAAGAATGTAACTGTTACAGTTCTTCCGTAGAAAAAATCCGCAATCGTGTTCAAAAATAAATAAATAAATAAATAAAAGTACAAAGAGTATCAAAACACATTTTATCAAAGAAAGAAAAAAAAAGAAAAAAAAACTTGTCCGTTAATAAAATATTTCGAATTTCATTTTTAATCCATTGCCAGTTGTTAAATATAAATAAAGAATAAAATGCGCTCGTGAATGAAGAATTTTTGTTACAAAAAAAATCGTCTGCCAAAATAATAAATAAAATAAAACAAATGAATAAATAAACAAAAAATCGTCTGCACAGTCGGTCATTTTTTTCTGAGCCTGCATTTCCGCCATGTTTGCGGAGTCGGAGTCGGAATCATAGTCCTCACAGAAGATTATTCAGAAAGGTACTTTACAAACATTATTTATCAAAACCATTTTCTTACAAAGTTAGTTTGAATTAAATCCTACGTTCAGGATCAACATTTAACTTAAATTCCCCGTAGACGCTAATGTTAAATTTTTTTTCTGAACGGTTCAATATTGAACGAAAAATGGTTCAAATTGAAAATTTAAATACGGTGATGAAGTATCCTTGCTGAGATCCTTTGAACAAAAAAAGAGTTTATTTAAATCGTACTGTTCACTCAAAATTTATTAGGGGTGACAGCTTGCTTGAGCGGTTCAATGTTGAACGAAAAATTGTTCACATCGAAAATGTAGATACGGGAATGAAATATCCTTGAAAAGATCCTTCGAACAAAAAAAAAGTTTGTTTAAATCGGACTATTAACTAAAAAGTTAGTATCGCTGGACAGGCTGTTTGAACGGCTCAAAGTTAAACCAAAAATTGTTCAAATCGAAAAATCAAATACGGGAATGAGCTGTACTCGCCGAGATCTTTCCAACAAAAAAAAATTGTCCAAATCGGAATGTTCATTCAAAAGTTATTAGGGGGGGACAGACAGACCGACAGACCGACCGACCGACAGACACACAAATTCCCCATCTCAATACCCTACTTTCAAATTTTTAATTTTTCGATATTCATTTTACTTTTTTATTTTTTTAACTTGGCGATATTTTTTGGACTTGGCTTTTTTAGATGCATTAAGCCAATTTTAATACTTTTTTCGTCTTTCTTTTATTTTTAACGGGAAAGTAGGCTAAAAAACAATATAATGAATGTAAAAATGAAAATATAATTTCCAAGATTTTTATAACAGAAATCAAATACAGATAAGCTTAGGAGCTTAGGGGCGATTACTCACTGCTTTATATCAAATTTAGTATTTTTTTCCCTTTTGTAGGGACGTCATTTCAAGTTTTCCAGGAGGGGGGGCAAAGGGTCCAAACACAATGCAATTTCACTGGAAAACATAAAAAACCACGCCCACTTATGTATAAATACATTGATTTCTCAAAGTCAGGGGGGGGGGCAATTGACCTCCCCCCTGCACCGCCTAAATGACGGGCCTGCCCTTTTGCCTGATATTAACACCGCCTCCCCCCTTTCTATCCGAAAGAAAAAAATATAAGTGAAATATTTTCAACAAAAGTACATGCACGAAATTTGATTTTCACTGAAGCTGTATTGTGCATCGAAAACTGAAAATAGAGTCTATGAAAGGCAAAACTTCCAGGCTTACCGTGAGCGGAGGAGAAGGCTGTTGTCAGTCAACCTCTTGAAATATTGGTTTTAACATATACTGATAATATAACAGTTTATATCCATATGAGGACTGTTACGACAAAAAACCTGCACCACAGAAAGCAAAAATCACTGATCCGGCAGATCGGCACCGACCCTTTTAGGTTTTACTGGTTCGCGTTAAAAATGAAAATTGACTAGATGTATGAGCGATTTTTTTTTCTGCTGGATGTTCTCGCCTAATTTTAACGCTTTTGTTTCCGCCATGAAGAATTGCTTTCTCTTTTCTCTTTGAACTTCAGACGTCGTGTAGTCCTTCTTCCAGATTAGCAGTCTGCAAAGGTTACTCATCAACCTACTCTGATAAGGCCCACGCCTTAGCCATGTGGTCAAAGATGGCGAACACAGAGCTGCTCATCGAGTCCGTCTGCTATTGTTAGTGCGATACACCCCCCCCCCCCCGTCCTTTAGGTGGCGCAAGTCCTCCACTGGTCCTCGACGCAGCAGGTGTAGCAAATTGGTGGCGCCCATGTCCTGCACACACACACATAAACCAATTCATACCAAAGCCACCTAAATACTAAATGCCTGCAACTTTCTGCTTTTTAGCACTGAGCAAAATTTCATTCTTGGTTCACGATACACTGCCATCTACCGTAGTTTTTCGAGAAAGAGAAATTAACGATTGGTTCATTTCTAAATTTATATTTAAAAATCAACCAATCAAAAAATTCAATTCGAATATTGTTTGGCTCCATCGCCAATAGCTGCAAAATGCCCTTAGTTCACGATACATTGCCATCTACCGGAGTTCTTCGAAAAATTAACGATTGGTTCATTTCCGAATTTAAATTTAAAAATTATTCAATCAAAAAATAACAACGGCATTATCGGATTGCCGCAAGGTGGCGTTTAAAGTGGAACCCATCTAGACGGTAGCGAGGCAAATGTTCTAGGCATTTAGTATTTAGGAGGCGTTGTCCATTAGGGTGAGTCAAAAAAATCGATTTTTTTATTTCGAAATCGCATTACCTCTCAAAAATTGTGGTTTAGTATCCACAACTTGGGAAAAATAAGAAAAAAATTCTAAGTTGACGTCTTTGGTTCGCGCATGAGGCTCAAAGTTGGAAAAAATATGTTAAAAATGGAAATTTTCAAAAAGAAAAGAGAAAAAAAAAACTAACTTTTTATAATGCAAATACCATAAGCTGTAAATATTTTGTGCATTTTTAATCTAAAAAAATATTTTATAGCTTTTACATACGATCTTTAGTTTGCACATCAGCCTTAAATTGGGCTAAAATCGCCTACAATGTCAAATTTCGAAAATATCGATTTTTTTTATTTCGAAATCGCATTACCTCTCAAAAGTTGTGGTTTGGTATCCAAAATTTGGGAAAAATAAATAAAAAATCTAAGTTGACTACTTCGGTTCGCGCATGAGGCTCAAAGTTGGAAAATATATGCTAAAAATGGAAATTTTCAAAAAATAATTTGAAAAAAAAGTAATTTTTTTTTCTATCGAAACTGCTTTAAATTGTTAGTAGATAACATAAGTTGAACCCAAAAAATTATATATAACTTTTAGAAGATACATTCTGTTTGTGCATAAGGCTCAAGATATGAAAAAAAATGTCAAAAACTGAACCAGAACGCACTATGTCGGCGCTGTGCCGGTATATTTTTGTTCTACAGCCGACTTTTCTAGACATTACACATATTCTAGGAGACAGTTCAAAGTCCCTGCAGTCTGCACTCCCTTTGGTTGTCACTTAGTCAGCTAGACCCGCCAAACAAACAGCATCTTTAATTAGCAACTGAAAGTGAATCAAAAAGTGCAGCGTGTTTAGCTTTGGGTGAGTTTTTTTTTTTTTTTGTAACTTTATAGCATATTTTTATGCTCAAGTTTTGTTATACTGTTCTCCGTTCTCCGAATAATAAATAATGGAACCCCGGAAAACTTCTAAACGTTTAATTATTTGTCCGTTTTTTGGTGTACCGAAAGGGTTAAGTCAAAGTGTTTTAACCACATGTGCAGATGTGTTGTTAGCTTGCTTTGAAGAAAAATCGCAATCTGTAAAAGGCGAACCTTTTTCAAGGATTTCAGATTGCATAGCTCATAGAAGAAATTTACTGCAAAGCTTCTATACCAACGGTCAGTCATGTACGTATTGTAAAATTGATAAAGGATTACCATAATACTACACTTTGAGAAAGTCATTTAGTCGTGATAAAGATAAATTGAACTTCAAGACAAAACTCAATCATTTTGTTAATTAAGCGAAGTCTAAACTTTTTGACGTTGCTTCTTTCAAGTGTGCAATGAATTTTTCGTGTTCTTGTGCTAAAAAGCCAATCTCTTGTAGATGTACACTATACATCTGTACATTGGTATAGAACGCACATTGGTATTACCACTGTACATTGGTATAGAAGCTTTGCAGTAAATTTCTTCTATTTAAGCAGATATGCAATCTGAAATCCTTGAAAAAGGTTCGCCTTTTACAGATTGCGATTTTTCTTCAAAACAAGTTAACAACACATCTGCACATGTGGGTAAAACACTTTGACTTAACCCTTTCGGTGCACCAAAAAACGGACAAACAATTAAACGTTTAGAAGTTTTCCGGGGTTCCATTATTTATTAGTCGGAGAACGGAGAACAGTATAACAAAACTTGAGCATAAAAATATGCTATAAAGTTACAAAAAAAAACTCACCCAAAGCTAAACACGCTGTACTTTTTGATCCACTTTCAGTTGCTAATTAAAGATACTGTTTGTTTGGCGGGTCTAGCTGACTAAGTGACAACCAAAGGGAGTGCAGACTGCAGGGACTTCGAACTGTCTCCTAGAATATGTGTAATGTCTAGACAAGTCGGCTGTAGAATAAAAATATACCGGCACAGTGCCGACGTAGTGCGTTCTGGTTCAGTTTTTGACTTTTTTTTTTTCATATTTTGAGCCTTATGCACAAACAGAATGTATCTTCTAAAAGTTATATGTATATTTTTCGGTTCAAATTATGTTATCTACTAACAATTTAAATCAGATTCGATAGAAAACAATTACTTTTTTTTTCAAATTATTTTTTGAAAATTTCCATTTTTAGCATATATTTTCCAACTTTGAGCCTCATGCGCGAACCGAAGGAGTCAACTTAGATTTTTTTTTAATTATTTTTCCCAAATTTTGGATACCAAACCACAATTTTTGAGAGGTAATGCGATTTCGAAATTTAAAAAAAATCGATATTTTCGAAATTTGACATTGTAGGCGATTTTAGCCCAATTTAAGGCTGATGTGCAAACTAATGATCGTATGTAAAAGCTATAAAATATTTTTTTAGATTAAAAATGCACAAAATATTTACACTTTATGGCAGTTGCATTATAAAAAGTTACAACTTTTTTTTTCTTTTTTCCTTTTGAAAATTTCCATTTTTAACATATTTTTTCCAACTTTGAGCCTCATGCGCGAACAGAAGACGTCAACTTAGAATTTTTTTCTTATTTTTCCCAAGTTGTGGATACTAAACCACAACTTTTGAGAGGTAATGCGATTTCGAAATAAAAAAATCGATTTTTTCGACTCGCCCTATTGTCCATACACACTAAAGCACACGTACTGCCGTGCTAAGCGCAAAAGTCGCATCTGCAGTAGAGCTCAAACTGAGATAAAACTGTTTAAAGTTTTGAGCCACCTGTCTTTGATTCAGAAGAAACTTTTTCTGATTTTTTTAAAAAAATATTTCCCGTTCTCAAATTACCACATAATGATGTAGTTAGATAAAATACGTCACAAAGAGCAACCTGGTGGCGAAACTCAATTTCGTTAAAAAGTGCAGATACGACTTTGTGCTTAGTACGGCAGCGTACCTATCTCAATTCGTCATCGAGAAAACCATAATTTGAATCAAGCCTGTCAAAATTCCTTTTTTTCTATAATCGGAAGTTTTCGATTTTTTTAAACTGTTTATTCCTCAAAAAGCACGATCGAAATCATGGAATGAATTCCTTTTTTTTCGTAATTTTGACTATTTTTGGGTCTTGAACCTGCTCTCTGTTTGCCCTATAACAAAGTCAGGAATACTATAAGAAACCTGCTTATGGATGACTCGTATGTCAGGTGGCTTCAGTTCGACTCATAGAGACAAGCTAAAGCTCTCAACCAAGGTCAACCCTGGCTGAGATTTAGGGAGCTACTAAGTTTGAGTAGAAAGGAGATTAATGTCCATCGGACTTCTCACCGGACACTGTTCTCTTAATAGGTACTTAAACCTGTTGGGTATCACTGATGACCCAGCTTGCAGAGGCTGACTAGAGGCAGATGAAAGCTCAGGGCATGTTCTGTGCAAATGTGATTTTTATCCTGCCTACAGGCTTGAACCTTTGGGGTACCATTATTTAGATCCCCACGAACTGTCTAGCATTCCTGTTAGACATCTGTTCAAGTTCATCTCAGCTATTGGGCTCAGCTATTGGGTTCTAACGGTTATAGTACAATGGACCTGTGGTTGCAGTGCTTGCGTTGCTTTAGGGGCGCACCCTTTTCACTTCATTCATTCAAGAGTCCTATACTAACATCACATTTTACAACGAAAAAGACATTTAAACGCTTGAAAACGTTATTTAAATTTTACTTAAATGAAGATATTTGAGGAATTAGTTTGAGTGTTTTTATTTTATTTCAGAGATGTTCGAACTTCATGACCATGTTTCCCCTTTAGTCGTTTGCACATATTTTAAACTGAAAGCAATACTGCCGCGCTAAGAGCAGAAGTGGTATCTACAGACGCTCTTAAACTGAGATATTACCGTTAAAAGCTTTACGCCTCCATGTCTTTTATTCAGTATGAACTTTTTCAGAATTTTTTTAAAAAATATTTCCCGTTCTCAAATAACCATAAAAGATTTCATTTTGGTAAAATATGTTACAAAAAATCTCCTGGTGACAATAACTCAATTTCGTTTAAAAAGTGCAAATACGACTTTTGTGCTTAACCTGGCAGAATAGAGTAAGGGCATTCTTGAGATTGTAAAAATAAAGAGTTAAATCCCACGATAAAGTGAGAAACGTCTTTTTTTTTTTTTTTTTTAATTATGAAGTTCGAACTATAAACTATCATCAATATTGATAAAACTGCCGACAGAGTGGCATAGTGGTTAAGACGCTGGCCTCTTACGCCCAAAAGCTGGGTTCGAACCCGGCTGCAGTCGGTGGACTTTCATGATGCAGAAAATCGACAGCGCTCATGTCGTATGTGACATGTAAAAGATCCCTCGAGTACTTGTTTGGCTTATAGTATCTCGTGGCAAAATTAAATTCCTAGTGCAGTTTCGAATCAAACAGAGCCCAGGTGCCTCCATCTAGTGGGGAAACTGGGCGTCAAAAATACTTGTGGCACTTATATCCCGCCGATGGTGGTGCCACATGAAAGAGTGGATGCCGCTTTGGGGAATGCACTAGGTCTGCAAATGGCAAGAAGCTAAACGCAGCCCCATTTGAAACAAACAAACAAAATTTTGATAAAACTACGCAATCAGTGAAGACGCTAATAATACGTCAGTGAAAATGCCACTATCTTCAAAAAAAAAAAAAAAAAAACATTTATTATTCTGATATTTGAATATCAGAGGCGGCTGGGCGGATTTTTCTTTTCTTTTAAGATTCATTTCTAGAAAACTAAATAAAGTTCCAGAAACATCTTAACCCGTATTTTCATTGCTTTTTTGCTCACTTTAAAAACCATTACCAAACTTTTCTACCCACAAGCTCCTGGGTTTTGAGAATAAGTAATACAAAAAAACTAAAGCACGGAATCCGAAAAAAGAACCTTTTTTTTCGTTCCATTTCTTCTGTACCTGTCCGGCAATTCCTAATGAAAGCGGGAGGGATTAGAACCGGATCTTTCCCTAAGGTTTTATGTCTGGAGTTCGAAATGAGAAAAATTTCGGAAGGTTTTATGAGAGAACCGGAGAAATTCTCTCATTAAAGTGGGACCGTAAAATAGCAAAATCAATAGCAACACATGAGAGTACGTCACGAAATGTAATGAATTAACATCACAAGCGGGAGACATAAAAGTACAAATTGTAACCGTTACGTGTTGCAGTTAAATTTATATTTTAGCCAAAACAAGAACTCATTTTCGGAGCAGAAGTTGTAACATGCGACGGACTTTTAACAACTGAAACTGGTTTTAAGTAATCGAACAAATTAGATGCTAATTTTAAACTCAGTACATGTGTCGCAAATTAACTAATTTATATACTTGATCACTGTTATCAATCGTTATTGTTATCAAAATCATCGAGTCAAAAAGTGATAACATTAAGCTTTGCACGTTTAAGCGTTGCACGATAACAGCACGTTGGATTTGCCAAAACTTAACAAAGAATTTCATAAAAATTACTGTAGAAAATGCATTGTACTTCCCACGTATCAATTTTATTTCTGCCCCCCCCCCCCTATGACTCTCACATGGTACAGTGTTATTCTAAATGATAGTCCCATTCTTAACATTTCGCATTTATAAAAATCCAAATCTTTACACCAAAGAAAAGAGGAAGTTTCAAAGTGTTTTTTCACTTATACACTGAAGTGACAAAAGTCATGGGATACCTCTTAATATCGTGTCGGCCCTCCTTTTGCCCGGCGAAGTGCAACAACTCGACGTGGCATGGACTCAACAAGTCGTTGGAAGTCTTCTGCAGGAATATTGAGCCATGCTGTCTCGATAGACGTCCATAATTGTGAAAGCGTTGATGGGGCAGGATTTTGGGCACGAACAGACCTCTCGATGGTGTCCCATAAATGCTCAATGGGATTCATGTCGGGCGATCTAGGTGGCCAAATCATTCGTTGGAATTGTCCAGAATTTTCTTCAAACCAATTGCGAACAGTTGTGGCCCGGTGACATGGCGCATTGTCATCCATAAAAATCCCATCGTTGTTTGGGTACATGAAGTCCATGAATGGCTGCAAGTGATCTCCAAGTAGCTGCACATAAGCATTTCCAGTCAATGTTCGGTCCAGTCGCACTAGAGGACCAAGTCCATGCCATGAAAAAACAGCCCACACCATTACGGAGCCACCACCAGCTTGAACAGTGCCTTGCTGACAGTTTGGGTCCATGGCTTCGTGGGGTCTGCGCCACACTCGAACCCTACCATCGGCTCTTACCAGCTGAAATCGTGACTCATCGGACCAGGCCACGGTTTTCCATTCATCTAGGGACCAACCAATATGCTCACGTGCCCACGAGAGTCGCTGTAAGCGATGTCGTTCTGTCAGTAAAGGCACTCGAGTCGGTCTTCTGCTGGAATAGCCCAAGAAATCCAAATTTCTCCGCACAGTTCTAGCAGACACGTCCATTGTACGTCCCACATTGATTTCTACGGTGATTTGACGCAGTGTTGCTTGTCTGTTAGAATTTACGACTCTTTGCAGACGTCGCCGGTCTCGATCTTTAAGTGCAGGCGGTCGACCACTGCGCTGTCCATGGTGGGATGTTATGCCTGAAATTTCATACTCTCGGCACACTCTTGACACAGTGGATCTGGGAATGTTGAATTCTCTAACGATTTCCGAAATGGCATGACCCATGCGTCTAGCTCCAACTAACATTCCGCGTTCAAAGTCTGTTAATTCACGTCGTGCGGTCATCATCACGTTAAAACCTCTTCACATGAATAACTTGAACAGAAATGAAAGCTCTGTAAAAGCACTGCGCATTTATACCTGTTCTATGCGATGCTACTGCCATCTGAAAATTTGCATATTGCTATCCCATGACTTTTGTCACTTCAGTGTTAATGTTCAATGTGTCTACTGTCTACTACACATTATCCTGTGACACACACATTCAGCTTGTGCTTTTCCTTTACACACACTTCTTGTATGTCAAAATTTCGCAAACTAACGGCTAATTCTTTTCAGTAATACTAAATTTGGTACAAAATACCAGCTGGATTACAATTTTTGACTTACTATTTGCTAACTGAAGAACGCAGAAAATCGTGTGCCCCACTTTAGCCATGTCACTCAACTGGCAGTGAAATGAATGGCAGTCTACTGCCATGGGAACTCTGTCTCTCGTCAGTTTCTGAAATCATCACTGTTCAACAAAACTTTGAAACTTGCTCTTTCCATTACTATGAAGGTTCATCATTTTAGACTGGTATTTAAAAAAATACAGATCTTTAAAAATGGATTCATCATTTAGAATAACCTTGTATAGCATATAAATATGAAAAGAACCCTTAAGGCGGAATTATTAAACTTACTTTAACACATTCCCCCGCTAGCTTTACCAGTATACTACAGCCAAATCCTATTATTAAAACCATTACAGCTATATTATAGATATGTGAAACCAAGTGCTGTTCTTTTTAACCGCTTCCTCTTTGTAACGAATTTTAAGAAAAGCATTAAATTCAAAAACAATGACTTTTGATTAGCAGCTATACTCAGACGTAAAATTTGAAAATGATCTTGGTTATTATAAGAGATATTTTCACTCTCAAAATGTTTTGGCAGAAACTGAAAAAAGTCAATTTTGAAAATAGTGATTCTTGTCAAAATTTTCCTTAAAGCTAACTTTTGCTGAATTTTGTAACGAATGAAAGAATTTTGCATATATTTCTAAATTTAAAACTTCCTTTCACATTTATTATCTTCAAATATTAGAGGCAAAATAAATTTTATGACCTCCAGATTCGTTTATTATTCTCCAGTAGGAAAAATAGCGGAAAAAACTGGAACTTCATTAGTACTCTAAAGTGTAACAATTTTTAGCAATTTTAATAGAAAAAAAATAAGTTTTGTTTTCAGATAATTGCAAGTTTGCTTTTATTTTCTTTCACAATTAAAATTTAATAGACTGAAAAAAAAGCTTCTCGAACAGGAAACCGAAAGTTATTATAAGGCTGAAAATACCAAAGCTGTCATCTTGTCCTAATGCTGCCATTTTGTCTCGCAAACTATTGTACTAAAATTTCCCCCTCGATTTCTTTTATCGTTTGTATCACGAAAAAGGGGCTATTTAGCTCGAGATGATATAACCGGTTTTATTACCCGTTATGTATTATCTTTAAGGGTTATGACGTGCATTTAATCTAAAGTGTCCCGAAACATATGTCGGCAAGAATAAAAGAAAACATTTTGTTTGGCTCTACCGTCAAATTCTAACAGGAAAAAAACTTTATTTTATGTTTGCAAAAAGTGAAAATTCCATTAATAATTGTCTGAATATTACATTACGAGCAAGGGGTTACAACAGGGAAAATGCTGTGTTCAACGAGACAAGATTGTTTTCCTGTGTTGTCACTACGCTAGCAGAGAAACTAGTTTTACGGATTTAAATCTAATGTGTCATATTGCAGGCTGCGGAGCTGGAGGGAAAATGGCCGAATCCGGTTTTGATTCCTGGGTTTTGCGAGTCTTATATGCAAACTCCAACTCTTTCATTCAAAAATTAGTCCTGCTTTGACTTTACAGACTAGGAGAGAATATGACCAGTGATCTATGCCAACAAGACTAGTGTCAAGGAGTTATGAATGGTCCTGCTTCAAAGCAAATAAATAAATGTTGCACTACTTTGGAAGTCAATAGAGTAATTTTACGTATTAATAAAATGTCATTCAAATAAAAGCTAACATAAATATTGCATACCAGCTTCTTCCGATTGAAAACAATCCTTGAATCAATTCCCAGTGATTTATACAACAGGATATCCCTCAAAAGTAAGTGATATGCTCATCTTAAACTCGCAGATCAAAGTTTTATGAATTTGCGAAACATGTAATTGAGCTTTTGGAATGCATGTATGCAAATTCTTAAATTACTTGTAATCTAATGACATATTTTTTTTTCTTTTTTTTTTTTTGTGGACGAAAGTGTTTTTTCTTGTTGGAGTAATTACGTATTAAATGCAAAATAAAAGAGAAGAAAAGATAAGTAAAGGATAATTTTTTTTTAGTCTAAAACAAATTATGCAAAAAGGCAAATTGACCTTGTTTCTACGAATTTATCTGTAGATTTATTTTTATTCAGTAGTTTCGTTATTTAAATATTTTAAGTGAAATTGTGTGTAAAAAGTATCAGTTAGCTCCAAAGAATACATACGTATTTTACCGATACCATTATGCAAAAAAAGGTGCATAACAGAATCGGAAAGGGCATTTCAATATGCAAAGTCCAAGCAGTAAACTAGCAAACTGCGCGCTGGGAGCGAAAGAGAATTTTGGTCTACCATGTGTAGGATGTATGCCAAGAGCGAATTCCAATATCCCTTTCAGTGAAAAAGTCAATACATAAGAGAGTTACTTATTTCTGGACAAATATAGGTATTGCTATTTGTATGGAATTTCTATTCAGACATAGAAGAGGTTTGCCTTTTTAAAAAGTGCTGGAATAAATTGGTCAAACTTGTTTCAAAACATAGTATTATGTATTATAAATGTAATACAGTTATTTAACGTTATACTTTTTTATTCAATTTTGTGTATGAATTTAAGCTGGATATTTTTCAGACAAGGAAAACAACGTAAAAAATGCAGTTTTTTACACTTTAAAACTTAAAAAATATATATTTTTTAAATATGCATTTGAACTCTTATAATGACTACGTTTAATAAAAATCTCGGCAAAAATGAGCATTTTGCTCATTAAGTTTTGTTTACATTTTGTAAATTTAAGATTTTCAAGCATAATACATATATTAAATTGAAATTCTCAGCTAAATTGTCAACAGTTTTCAACGCCGTAACTAAAAGTATTCGTGGTTGAGAGCTAAAATTTTCTTTTTTTAGTAATTATTTATAACATTGTGGAGAATCTATGGTACATTAGAAAAAAAAGTGCACTCTTTTACATAGAGAACTAAGCCAATACACTGGTTTACCAGTGGAAATCTCGATTTGTATGGATGAAAACTGTCTACCAACCCCGTAGTTGTTGATTGTTTTATTACTTTTCAAACTTTTCTAAAAGCATGCAGTATTTTTTTTAAGTTATATTAGTAGATTCAGGAAAATTTATAACAATATGTATTATAAAATACTGAAAGTGCCCAATGCCCATAGATGGCAAAATTACACCAGTATATCAAATTTTAGCACGTATCTTTTTCATTGATATAGATGTTAATATGCATTCTTTTTCACTTCATCATGAATTCACGGCTGTTGCGAAAAAAGCTTAACACGAACCAAATCATTGGTTTTTGTCATTCCATCTTAATCGAATTCATCTTTACATAAATTACACACTAAGTATAATTTTGTATAACGTATCGGATAAATTCATAATTCAATTTTACAGGAACATCACTTTTATGGTTTTGGTTTAAAATATGGTGATTCTTCTGTGCCCTGTGTACCAACTTTCTTCTTTCATGCCCTAATCGGGGGAAGCGTGGCATAAACATGCACACAAATATTTTACTTCATTATATACGCAAACATATGTATGCATTTTTTTTCTTAGCATCTTTTAATCACAGTTTGTGCAAATAACGGTTAATACGAGGAAAATCGTTGATTTTTAGCATTTCATATTAACCGAGTTTATCTTTACACAAATTAACCACACACTAAGTATAATATGGTATAACATATGATTGACAAGTCATAATTGCATCTTCCAGGAAAACATCACTATTATGGGTTTCTGTTTAAAATATGGCTGTTCTTTTCGCAGAACTTCTCCCTTCACTGCTCTAGTTTCTCTGCGAAGAAAAATAATCCCCTAATGTATACCCATGGGATACTTTTTATAACCCCAGACGCGTTTATTTTAACTGTTATGGAGCAACATTTCTACGAAATTCCAGTCTAGGCGATGAAGAAATAAGTCCTTTTCCCCTTTTCCCCTATAGAAACACAATTCCATTTGTAAAATGAGGGAAAACATGTGTATCTTTCTTATTTTCGCCTTTAATCTGATTAGAAGGTTCGTGTGGCCGACTAATCTCTTTTGATTGGTTTAAAAAAATCGCATTAAAGTGTCATTAGAGAAAGAAGCCTCTTTTTATTCAGCTCCACATTGAGGCATGATTTTTAAATGATGCAACTAGTACAGAAAAGGAATTTCGTAAATGTAATTAGTGATGTATATTTTGAGAAGCTCCGGACCAATTTAGAGCAAAATACTGTTTCAAACGTCGGAAGATTGGAAAATAAAACAGCTTTATAAAGTTAAACATCTATGAAGATGTTGAAAATTCCAATGAAACGAAAGAAATTACTTAGATGAATGAAAAAGAATGGCTGGAAGGTAGAAGTTTTCCTATAAATAATAGTACACAATATAAGTTATTTTCAAATAGTTATATTCGACTGAGCAAAATATTTTTTTTTTTTTTTAGTTACATCTCAGGAGACGTACAAGATTTTCTTGCCCGGCGCCTTTTGCTTCTAAATATTCTACAATTGTTCCTTTTGGCTGCTTTTCAAAATTTAAAACTTCGTTTGTGTTTTATTTTCAGCAAATCTTTCAAAATTCCAGTTTATGTCATTTACTTCTCAAAAAGGTTTACATTTTTGGCCCTTTTTCCCTTTCTAACAAACGTCTGGCCCAGTATAGCCTGTATGGGCTCTTGCGCCAATAAATCCAATTAAACCAACCAACCAATATTTTATTTTCCTCAGTACGAGAAAACATTGAGATTCTAGACACCAATTGCCATTTGTAGTGACTAACAGAAGCAATGTTCATGACTAACAGAAGCAATAGTCATGGCAATCGATGTTCATTTTTACAAACTGAAACCTCCTCTGAAAGAAAAAAAACCTACGAAACGAAAAATTAAAAATCGACATTGCAAAATCTTTTGTCGTTTATATCGTTTTAAACAGTAAAACGTTCAGAGCTTTAACACACTTTTCTATTAAAATGCCGTTTAAAAATCAAAGAGAAAACCTTTTATCATCCTGTCTTTCAGCTATCGTCATCTGCTTTCAAGCATGAATTCTAATGTGTATTTAAAGAGAGGACTATTTAAACAACCTTTTTACTTGCTTTGTACTTGTATTAGATGAAGTGCCGCTTCCAAAATGTTATGCTTCATAACCCTGAGCTCAACATCTTGGGAACATTTTAAGAAACGATTTCTTTAGAACACACTTTAGAAACAATTATTTCCCGAACAGTGTTAAACATTCATTGATACATAAACTGTGTTGAAAAAAAGACGGTTGAATTTCAAATATGTGTGAGTGAAATTCTTACATTTTGTAGGCACACGTTTTCTTGCATAAGATATAAGGAAACAATAGCTACAACGAACTCTCACTTTTACGCCGCCTCATTTATGCTTCTTTTTCACTTATACGATGATTTTGAATGGTCCCAGCACATTCCATAGCAAAATAATGACAGTATCATTCGTTTATGCGTCGCTCTAAAGATAAATATTTCACTTATGCGCCGAATTTTCCCTAAAATGTAAAAAATATAATTTATTTGCTTTGAAAAAATAAGTATTTTTCTTCACTTTTCTCTTAAATCTTTCACCTTTATTGCTTACGGAAGGCATTTTTTTCTCCATGAACTAGAGTTCGGAGCGGGACATTTACCTGTTACGGATCGTTTTAAAGCAGACAGTTTGTGATTAGGTATGCTACAATTTTTTTTCTCTTTATCATTGTAGTTACGTTACTGCAATTGACAAACCGCAGTAATATGTCCCTTCTCTGTAGAAACCTTCTTATTCATTCTCTCATTAGAACCTATGTTGCGTTTTAGTCCTTTAAATAGGCTTGTTCACTTATACGTCTCTCTCACTTATGCGCCTTTTTCTGTCGGTCCCTTGGGCCGGCGGCGCATAAGTGAGAGTTCACTGTACTTCAAACAAACAACTTCTGTCTAAAAAACGACTGTTGTATATTTAAGAAAAAAAGAAAAGTTTTTTTATCGAAAGATCAATTTTACCTTTCTCCAAAATTGACATCGCTATCATACCTAAAAGTGATTTAAAAAAAAATGACAAAGTCCCTGTCCTGAGATTGGATAAGATCCGTATGGGCATATGGAAGCCGGGAGCATCTGTTCCGCTTAACTTAAGAGTAGAGTAACTGGATTTAATGCCAACCTCTTTTAGTAATAATCAAGATAAATGTCTAAAACTGATTTTTTGAGAGATTTCTATATAGTTGACATTTCTGTAATTTATTGATTTGTTTATCATTATTATTATTGCATCGTAATATAAAGAAATATTTAAACTCCGTAAAGTAATAAATTTCTTAATTTACAAAAAACTTTTTTTTATACAGAAGAGAAATGTAATTATGTCATTGACGTTGGTATGCAGACTCTTGAGGAAAAGAAGTTATTTCTTAGCTCATTATTTTAAGGAAAACTTCCAAAGGCAAAATAAATAAATAAAACTACTTCATTTAAAGAAACACGAACAATTTATTATCGAAAGATCAACTTTACCCTTCTTCAAAATTGACATAACTATCATACCTAAAACGTCATAAAGAAAATTCCTGTCCTAAAATTGGAAAAGATCCCTATGTGTACATAAAAGTCGGAAGCGTCTGTTCCACTTAGCTTAAGAGTAAAGTAACTCGATTTAATGCCAACCTCTTTCAATAATATAATCAATTGAACTTTCTAAAACTAACATTTTGAGACATTTCTTTATGTTCGACATTTCAGAAATGTGTTTATTATTATATTAGTGGTATGGTAGTCAACATTTCAGTAATTTTTACTAATTTATATATTATCGTATTATTTATTTATTTATTTATTATTATTTATTCATTTATTTATTTATTTTTGCATTTCTATATGAATAAAGTTTTTAACTCTAAAAGTGTTAATTTTTAAGAACGTTATTTTAAACACTTAATTTTTATTCAAAAAAAAGATGCAACTATGGCATTGGTGCTGGCATGCATATTTTGGAGGAAAAGCGGTAATTTCTTCCCATATTATTTTAAAGAAAACTTCAAAAGCCAACCTAAATAAAAAATATCTTTGTCTGAAAAAATAAAAGTTTATTATCGAAAGATCAACTTTACCCTTCTCCAAAATTGACATCGCTATCATACCTAAAAGTGATAAAAAAAAAAGGACAAAATCTCTGTCCTGAGATTGGATAAGATCCGTATGGGCACACGGAAGCCGGAAGCGTCTGTTCCGCTTAGCTTAAGAGTAGAGTAACTGGATTTAATGCCAACCTCTTTCACGCTCTGCAGAGAAATCAGATTAAAGGGGTTGGAGAAAATCGGAGATCGGTTTGATGCGTAGGGAAAATGGGGGAAAAGCTGCCGCTTTTCTGCCTTCCGACTGGAAGGGAGGACCTCCTGATATTTAGGATATTGTGTTTTCTGTGCAGTAGAAGAGTATGGAAGTGGTTACTTTTGGGGAATTTTCTGTTGCCGTGATTGTTGTCTATTTTTGGCTTTACGAGGGAAAATATGGCATGTATTGTTGCGTATCTGTGCTTCAAGAGAAAGATTTACTTTGAATGTGAGTTTATACTATATCTTGAATGAAGATAGCGGGTATATCTTTGCTTGGCTTTTTTCTCTTTTGATATCTATTGGTACTTGCAAATGTAATGGCTCGTATTCTGGTTTTGTTTATGAAAATACAAATAGGAAAATTTGAAAAAAATGTAGCATGCTGTTTGAGCATTGTTATTTCCTTATTTTTTGTCACGACTATTTTTGTCATTGAGTTTAAAGACTCAAAACAGTTATTAAATACCGAAGGAAAAAGTTCATTTTTAGAGTAATACGAAAGGTGTCTTATGTGAAGACTAAATGAATGGAAGTTTGAAAAAAAATGTCTAGAGTTAAACGCTTAAATAAATAAAAGTATGACCACTTTAAAAACTGTGGTATGATTGATGATAAATTTATTAAACTGAATGAGCCATAAAAAATAAATAATGTGAGTTTGATTGGAAATAAATGAAAATTAAAATGTAAGGGGAAAAATTATGGGGTTGTTCCTTAATTATTGGCAGCAAACGATGTAGTCAGAGATGCAGCTTCTGCAGATGATTCCTACTAACACAGTAGCGTCGAAAGAGCGAGAGTCCCATCTTTTGTATGCATCAGACAAACGTTTTCGTGCTCTCTTGAAAAGTAATGAAAAATGAACTTACGTTATTTTTCGCATCTGGGGTAGGTCTATTCAAGAAGTTTACTAAAATATTTGAATTTTGAGTTAATTGTCCAAAAAAACATTTATTGCAAGAAAAAGTTTTTACTGAGTAAGACAACTTTTCTGCTAATCCGAAGTTGCTTAATTTTACTCCGCTGTTTTACTTTAACCCTCATTTCTGTACCATTAAAGACGCATAAACGTATGTATTAATAATTTCAGAAGATTGAATAACATGGCATTCAATTTAAAACAACGATTATATGACAAGAAATTCAGTGTTGTGACAAGATGATTATCTGTACATAAATATTTAACAATTTATTTCTGACACAACAAAAGCTTAAACACGCCGAATATTGCCCAAACTGAAATTTCAACTCAAACTCTCTTCGCTTCAATATTCAACATTATTGTCTGTACCAATTAAATAGATAATACTCTATCTCATTGGCACAACTAAAAATGTTCAATATTTATGAACTCACTTAAAATTTAACTAAAGGACGCTCAATCATTTCATTGCTTTAATAATTGTCTCGCGTTTGCGCCGATATTCAAAAGCTTTGATGCAAATTTAATCATCGTTATCGTTTTCAAGATCTCGAATTAAGCAAATGACAAGGCATTTTGTAACATGTTTGAAAAACTTTTGTGTTGCCAAGTGGAGTGCTGCTCTAAGAAAACAAGTACGAG
Source organism: Uloborus plumipes (assembly GCA_038373865.1). Lineage (NCBI taxonomy): Eukaryota > Metazoa > Arthropoda > Arachnida > Araneae > Uloboridae > Uloborus > Uloborus plumipes. The sequence continues at coordinate 14,067 of JAXGGA010005923.1, read as the reverse complement.
TGCGTTATCTGTCTCAAATCTGTTTTGGAAAACAAAAGATTACGACTTCTCCCGTCATCTTCAGCTGTTTATAAAAGATAAATTTAGTACTCATGGAACAAGTGCTTCGGAGCTTGTTTCTATTATGTGGAGTGCCGCTCTAGACAATGCGTACTCTCTGGATATTTATTTTAACTCGAATTTTAACAATTATTCCTTTCAAAGTAATTTTTTGGGAAGTGTTGATTAGGCAACGTAAGGAATATTAAAAGGGATACTAATTTTGGGTGTTCATGATTTCAAAAATTAGAAGTATATGGAGAACAATAGTTACGTGCTCAGCATGAAAGTGGTATCTATATTTAACAAAATAAAGTTATTAGACCTTTAAGTTATTAGTATTTTACCTGAATGCAATATTATATGGTCGTTTAAGAACGGGAAATATTTCTTAAAAAAAACTGAAATTGTATCATCGGAATCAAATACATGGTGATGCAAATCTTTTTAAGAGTTTTATCTCAGTTTGAGCTCGAGTGCAGATACAACTTTTGCGCTAAGCACGGCAGAATATTAGCCTTTAGGCATGCTAAAATTGCAGATATTTGTTAAACTAAATTCAGATTTTGTTTTAAATGATTTATTTTGCTATATTCACAGGGATACAACCAGACTTTTTTTGTTGGCTTTTGTTTCTAAACGATTATGTATTTCATGCAATGTACCGACATCCCGTTTATGCCATGCATAGACTGCAATTTTGCCCTTGTTATTGACTTCAACGGATAATAATTTAGCTGGAGCTAAAGCAAGTTTAGTACACCAGTGAGTCAGCAGCATTGATCCACTGTAGCTAAAAACTGTATATTAAGCAATACGTGTATAATTAATTACACATTTATAATACTTATAACTATTAATCCCTTAAACACACATAATATTCAAGATTTATAACTTTATAATTCAGGGGAAAAAAGAAGTAACGAATGCTTTACTTTATTATAAGAAACCAACAGATTTTTTTAAGTTCTTGAATACAAAAATTCTCCTCCATAGATTAAAATATGAATAGTCAGCTAAATACGAGCATTTTACGAATAACGCATCTATTGAAAATAAACTACTAGATCATGCATTGTGTTATAGACAGAAAAAAATCAATTTTTCCAGGCACGTTTAACTAAAGCCTTATTTTACCAAGGCGTTTCTCCTTTCTTAAAGCCATGCACAACATTCCAAAACTAAACAAAAATTTTACTCAAATTTCAGAAGCCATAGATAAGTTTGTGATGAAAAGAGGGGGAGGAAAATAAGTGCCTTTAGAAAATCACAGCCGATATTTTTTTTTTTTTTTTGCTAACAAAACTTCCATAAGAATTTCGCATCAAATCAGAATCATGTTTACATGAACGGTCCGCATAGAGTGAGCTGATTACAAAATCGATTTTTTTTCAACTATTTTTTAAGAGATTTTCAACAAAAGCTTCAAGAACAGCATTTTAAATATTTTGGGCTTCAAAATCTTGTGGAAGGGAAAAAAATGTAAAAAAAAAAAAAAGAAAAGCATTTAGAAGGGCCACACCTTCGATAAATATTATCACCTCTAAGTGTTTAACATACAAAAAAATAGCATTTTATTTTGTTAATAATATTTCATATGTTCCGTTCTCCAACTTTAGATGATTAAATTTTCAAAGATTTAAAAACCAACATATTTATTGCAATCTAGAGTGTAAATCTGAACTTTTTTGTCAAGTTAAAAAAAAAATAATAAATACGCTGAAGCACTTTTTATGCGTTTCTAAAGTAAATGTATAAAACAAAAGTCGTACAGATGAAAAACCGTATAATAAGTATACGTAAGTATGAACTTTGCAGGGACCAATTACAGAAACGTGTAAATGATAAAAACGTATTAAAGAAAGACCTTTAAGGGTCCTCCTCTGTAGTTAAACAAAGCGCGCATCAGCGTGCACACATCAAATTTTGTTATTAGTTTATCTTAGCAGAATAATTTTATCGCATCACGTTCAGTGATATACTAAATGTAACTTTCTAACTTTCTTCTTACAATTCATTTACTTCAGTTCGGCTTGCTAATTATATTTTTAACTGTCCATACCAAGTATCTCAACGAGTTAATAACTTTTATAAATATGTTTAGTAGGTATTACTATTGTTACGGTACAGTAACTGATATCGAGTACCTAGTGCAGTAGTTTTCTTGTTGACCATATTGTAAAACATAAATGTTGTTTTTACAATATTATAACGCCAATTTTATAGTAATAAACGTTAAGAATTGCTTATTTTACAGTAATAAAATGTCAAATTGCTAATTGTACAGTAATAAAATGTAAAATTGCTAACTTTACAGTACTAAAATGTCAAATTGCTAACTTTACAGTACTAAAATGTCAAATTGCTAATTGTACAGTAATAAAATATCAAATTGCTAACTTTACAGTACTAAAATGTCAAATTGCTAATTTTACAGTAATAAAGTGTCAAATTGCTAATTTTACAGTAATAAAATGTCAGATTGCTAATTTTACAGTAATAAAGTGTCAAATTGCTAATTTTACAGTAATAAAATGTCAAATTGCTAATTTTACAGTACTAACGGTAAAACTGTTGCTGTAACGGTAAAACTGTCAAATTGCTTATTTTACAGTAATAAAATGTCAAATTGCTAATTTTACAGTAATAAACTGATAAATTGCTAATTTTACAGTTTATTATCGTGAATTTTACAGTTTTAACCTGGAACCTCTATTACCAGTGTTATACTGTTGTTTTTATACCAGCTAATTTTTATGGCAATAAACTGTAAAATTGCTAACTTTGTAGTAAGAAACTGTAAAATTTGACCAAGTATCTGCCGAATTAATAACTTTCATAAATATGTTTAGTCGGTATTGTTATTGTTATGGTACAGTAACTGATATCAAGTACCTATTGCAGTAGTTTTCGTGTTGACCATACTGTAAAAAATAAATGTTGTTTTTACATTATAATACTGCTAATTTTTATAGTGATAATCGTTAAGAATTGCCTTTTTTACAGTAATAAAATGTCAAATTGCTAATTTTACAGTACTAAACTGATAAATTGCTAATTTTACAGTTTATTATCGTGAATTTTACAGTTTTAAACTTTAACCTCTATTACCAGTGCTATACTGTTGTTTTTATAACAGCTAAACTTTATGGCAAAAAACTGTAAAATCGCTAACTTTGCAGTAAGAAACTGTAAAATTTGCTAGCTTTACAATTTATTACTGTGCCTTTTACAGTTTTAAATTGGAACCTCGGTTGCCAGTATTATTTTGTAAAAACATCAGTTCATTTTTTGCAGTGCATCTGAAGATAATAAAATAAATGCAGAAAAGGATATTTTACGCAGCTCTTTGTGGGAATTTTCGGACAACTGCTTAAATACATAAAGTGTTTCATTGCAGAAACACTCACCGTTCATGGTTAAAGCTTCTGTTGAGGTTCCGAGCAATGACAAAAAAGAGTTAAAGTGAAAGAATAATCAAAGAATTCAAGTTTACCTTTAACCCAAGGAATAAACTCTTAAACAGAGAGAAACTGTTAAAACAAATAACCAAAAATGTTTGAAAAATAAAAAATTTAGAAACAATTTTGCGAAGATTAACTAAAAAAAAACCTAGAAGAAATAAGATATTTTCAAGAACAGAGGACGACATAGCAAAAATTCAGAAAAAAAATAATATACTGAAGAACTAGAAACAATTTAAAATCTATTTCAAACAATTAAAAATGCTTTTATCTATCTCGATTTCAGCTTAAATGGTTTTTTTTTTCTTTTTGAAATTAGCAGAATATTAAAAATAAATATCTTACAAGTACAAATTCTTACATTGATACCATCTAAGTATTACTATTTTTTCTTTCAACCATTGCATTTTAATTGTCTCTTAAATACACAAAAATTTGTTTTGAAACAATCAAATGATAAAAGAACTTGAAGCACGCTAACCACCTTCTTAAATTTTGAAGTCTCATATCACAATTGCTGAAAGACCGAAGCAGAAAAGCTGACACTGAAAAATCTTTTGGAGTGCTTCTCCAGATATTTTCAAAACAATCATTGTCGACGACTGCTCCGCGATTCTGTTATTGTAGTGAGGGTACTCGTAACTTTGTTCACCAACAGCTGCAAGAGACTTCTGGAGGGTGGAGGGGAACGATTGTTTATAGAAAATGGAACGAAATGATGACGCTGCCTTTGTTTGCTCTTAAAGCGTTTGTTTTGCGCTTTGGCCTGCGGGTTTTAAAAATATTTATGTGCCACATCACTTGTGTGCTCTTTTTAAAGGGAGAAGTTAATGATGATTACAATAGTGGTTTACCGATGCACGAGATTTGTTGAGGATAAAAATTGTGTCACATCGTTTTTGATTGTTCCCCTTGCGAAGAGTCATGTTTGTTGTGGTGTAAGCTTGATTGCTTGGCACGGGGAGGAAGCACATTGAAGAAAAGAGAAGTTGTTGGAAAGAATATGAAGTTCTTAGAGTATTTTTTAAAATCATTTACAGATGAATGATTCATTTTCAACATTTTCTTAATTTAAAAACGAGAAAAATGTCTTAAAATAAGTGTAGGTTGAGTGTTGGATCGATAGACTCACTGGAGTGATATGTCTCAATTATTTGCCCTGATTTTTAGGAAAATGTCTCATTAAGAATTCTTCGGAAGAAGAATTATTTTTAAATGTCTGATTTTGTTTGCGATATTTTTACACTTTTACGTTCTTTCTTTTTTTAAATACATATTTTCATTCAAAAGCATCCTTTAGTGATGGAAACGCTCTCTATAAAAAATATTTAGACGGCTAAAATGAGAAAAAAAATACATAATAATATGCTGTTTTCAGAAAAGTTTCTCTATAAACAATAAAAAACAACATATATTGTTTTTTGTTTTTTTTTTTTTTGTTTTTTGATAAAAGGAAATCTACAAACAAAGGGCATTTGTTTTTCATCACTTTGTTTCACTCACTTTTTGTCTTGCCTTCAAAAATCTATCAAAGTTACGGATTGATGACAGTACAACCGAAACACGTGTAAGTCATATTTTAAGTATTTTTTCTTTAATTATCTTTCATTTGCTAATATTCTCATTCTGCACCAGGGACGAAATCTGCTTTTCATACGTTAACTGTCAAACAATACATAAAAAATACTGGAAAAAACTGTTGGGTCACATTTTAAAAATGCATATTTCTGAAAGATTTAACAAGCCGTAGTTGATTCGACACTTAGAGATAAAACAAAAATAAGAAACAAAACAAACACAACAAGATTATGGGAAATAAGAAACAAAATTATAATTAAAAACAGTTTTTGAACTGCTTACTTGAATCTAGGGTTTCGAGTAATAACCCCCCCCCCCCAAAAAAAATCCTATTTAAAAACTTGAAATCAAGAAATATATGCTTGCTTTAGTGCAGATCGGATTTGTTTTTACCTTTGCTTAGAATAAACCATATAACTACTATTACTAGTTTTTACTTCTAAGCACCAATAAAAATTTCTTGCAAGACAGAGTAAGCATAACAAAAGCTAATAGTGAAATATGCAACGAAAACTTAAAATATTTTTTTTAAAGTTACGAAACTCAAATGGAAACGTGGAATAATATAACTTAAATGAAAATAGTTAATTTTTCCTGATAGAAACCAATTTCTTTAGAAAATTGCAAGTAGATAATCTTTTAAACCGCAGTAGTTACCAATAACACAAGTTTAAAAATATATAACATCAAACAGCGCATGTGTTTCTGATACAAAATAATAATTGACAGTAAAATAACCTACGAATTGCTTTATAGAATTAGATTTTAAAACATTTACGTTCAATGCATTTAACATTATTTTTCTATTCTCATTTCGTTTGGGATTAATTTAGTATTCATTACATTTCGAAAACTAAATGTTGTACCAATAAATATTTTATGCGATTAATTTAAGAAAAGCTGTGGAGAGTTTTAGATGTGTTATTAAAGTTTAATATGTGATCTTGCATAATAAAATGAAAAATAAATTGAAACTACAACATATCTTTAAAAAAAGTAGATTAGTTTTTAATTCTGTATGAGGAGCAGTCTTTGTTTTAAGAAATTTTGCAACCATTGGTTGTTTTCAGTTTTACTAAATACAGTTTTTTTTAATCAAAAATATGTTCAGAACTTTTCAAATAAAAATCGCATTTTCACAATTGTAGGTTAGGTGTTGCTAGGTTATATGGATGATTCAAGTTAGTTTAGCTAGAAACAAAAACTAATCTACTCCTTCATTATAATGTCTCTGAATAATGTTGGCATGTTTATCTCGAAAGCTACAGGCAATGAGAAATTCAAGTTTGACAATATACACTGTACTGCTGCACTTAAAGCACCTTTGTATAAAGCAGTGAGTAACCGCCCTTAAGCAAGGGCTATGGCAGAAACATGCAATACATAAACCCTGATGTTCAACTAGTGGTTTTATCTGGTTTTCTCAAGAAGAAGGACTATTTAACTTATGAAAAACAGCTTTAATAAAATGGTATACCTATTACAGGTTTTTGTATGCAGTAACTAACAAGCGTTCCGTTTTTAGGACACTGGGCATAAATGGGTTAAGGCACATTTTGGTTACGTTAATGAAACTTTCATATTTTTGCGCCTATTCGAAGCTACAGTTTCCTCTTGAGAAAACCAGATAGACCCACTAGTTAGACATCAGAGTTTATTTATTGCATGTTTCTGTCTTAGCCCTTGCTTAAGGGCGGTTACTCACTGCCTTATACAAAGGTGCTTTAAGTGCAGCATTTCAGTATATTTTGTCAAACTTTAATTTCGCATAGCCTGAAGCACGAAACAGCTGTCCATGGATCGAAATGGTCGAGTTGGCGGTGTATTGCACCTTTGTATAGTTCAACAAAATAAAAAAATCATGCACATTATTCATAAGGAGATACGCAAATTTAGAAAATAAAGAATTCCTTACAAATACATCATTCACAGTTTCGCATTTAAAACCAATAAATGCTCAGAATGCTAAAAAATGTAGCTACCATTCAAAATCCATACACTGCAAAAAATTTGTAAGGTTGACATTGTTAAAGGGTGTACCATTACACAACTTTTGTTGTAAACTTCTATGATTTTAATTAACCTCTAATTGTTGGAGGAAAGTTTCACTTAGCTCGAGTAAAGCTCCACCAAACGTTAAGCTCCCTGGGGTATCATTCAAAGCGCATGAGTTAAGGAAAAAATCGGCGCAAAACTCTGAAAGTTTCATTAACGTAACCAAAATGTGCCTTAACGGCCGAGTGGTAAAACGCGTTTGCTTTTCGCGAGCTCTGTACGAGGTAAGTTTGCGGTTTAATCCCATCGTATGTAATCAGATAACTTACGAATTCTTGTGAAGTTGATTGGTAATGGAACAGCTTGAATCTGATAAGCATTAAATAGACGAGTAATTGAAAGTAATATTCCAGGAAAGCATGATGAATGTTATTTCTTGTCTTCTTTCTTTTGAAAGAATTCTGGTGCAAGATAACACAGAAATTGCTTAAACGTTTTGCTATAGTTACATTACATTGGGGATATCTTCCACAAAGTATGTGTTACTACTTTGCACCAGATATATCTGTTAACATAGTCTATAACAGTTCATGCAGAATTTCTGTAAATGAATTAATGAAGTAAATTTACCTAATATTTTTTACAGTACGGTCTGGAGCTTTAACTCATTTATGCCCAAGTTTTTTTTTAACAATTTTTAGCTGCTTAAAACTCTTACTTGGAATGGTTTACATACATTTTAGGCTTAAAATAGTTCGCCGTTGCCATATTTATTAATTTAATTAACGTTCTGTGTATGGGATATTTTGCAGATATGTGAGCAAAATACGACCTTACTTGACTTTACTTTTGCAAAGTAACATTACAGAAGGCATCTGTGATCAATTTTAAGCAAATTATTTCAAAATAGTTTAATTTTATGAAAAATGAGTTCGCAAAAAAAACTTACTTTCTGTGGTTACCCGTGCTGGATCGTTGCTTAGCCGATTTGTCTGAAAATAGCTGTTAATAAATAAACTCTAATGTCCAAATAGTGGCTCTAACTGGTTTTCTCAAGAAGAAGGACTATTTAACCTGTGAAAAACAGCTTTAGTAAAAGGATATACCCATTACAGGTTTTTGTATGCAGTAACTAACAAGCGTCCCGTTTCTAGGCTACTGGGCATTAATGGGTTAAATAGAATGGGTTCCAAAATGATAAGACAAATTTCTATATTATTTATGTACAACCCCTATGCAAACATGAAAAACATCCGATACATAAGAAATTTGAAAGCATACATTGTGTCAAATAGGGAATTTAGTTGAAGAAAAGTGCAGCTCTTACACAAATAAAAGAGTCGAGAATTAAAGAAAAAGAAAGTTTTTTCCTTTAAGAAAAGATAAACATCGTGTAGTCAAACAGAGAAGCAGGAAGGGAAGTATCTATTCCGTTTTACCTAACATCAAAGAAACGGTATTTAATGGGAACCTACTTTCCGTTAAAGTAACAGATTAAGGTAACGGATAACGTTTCCGTATTTTCTATGACTCTTGTAAAAAATGCAAGAGCTAATGCTTCTCAAAAGAAATACAAATTATATTTTCTAGAATTTTCTTAAATAAAAATAAAGCATAAAACTATGAACTGCTGTGAACTATAAAGCTGTGAACTATCAGCAGTGTAAAATTAACGTGAACCTTAGGCATGTCTTTTTAGGATTTGCCATGCATTAACGTATATCTGTATATTTAGACATCACATTAAAGAGATGTAGTTACAACAGGTATTTCAAAGATTACATGATGACATATTGCTTGCATGTAGATATTTGAGCGATATTTTGTGTGTGATTTTAAAACTTTGTACCAAATCAAAAAAGGGGGAAGAGCTTTGTTCATTTTAGAAAAATATAAGTTATCTTCTATATTTCATTTCTCTCGCTCTCAAGTCGCCACTAAATGCTAGCACGGTAAGCTTCATTTGACTTACGTATATGAAGGACCAGGAGGAAAAAGATGAAAGTCACTTTTTCGTCAATTTTGATATATTAGCGCTATATAGGGGCTATGAAGGACTAGTATCATCTAGGAGAACAACAAGCGGGGAAAAAAATGAGAATCGACCGAAATGTGCATGAAAACTCGAAAAACTACATAAGGAGCAATGAGAAATCAAAATGTGTTCTTCGTTTTTCTCGAGAAAGCTTTTTGGTCACTTTCATCTTTTTTCCCCCTGGCCCGTCATATGCTTTTATTTTAATTTAGTTATTCAGTATTTTTCATTCTTATTATTTTAATTTTTTTGACAGAAAAATTGCATAAGCAGTCAAAAGAACAATAGCAATTTCAGAATTTGTGGCAAGGGACGCTAAAGCTCTTGTCACAATTCTAATAAAAGAACTAGTTACTCAGAGAAATGAAGGGGTTATTGTAGAAATGAAATAATTTGTTTTTATTCTATTAGACGCAATATTTTAATTTTGCTTTTATTGAGAAAAAAGGGAAGCAAGTGGTTTAAATTTTTACAAAAAATTAATTGGGAGGATTTCAAATCAAAACATACATAATCTTATATTGTGATTACTATTTATTATTAATTTATTTAGTAGCAAGCTCCTTAGCTTATTGGTGATAAAGCGGTGAGCAAACGTTGAAAAGATTAAACTAAATTACGACAGGTGTGTTTGAGACCTTTGTTACAAAAGGTACTCTTATATTAAAATATTCAACAAAGCGCTAACACTTCACAAAATATTGCTCAATTATTTCAGCATCATATATTTTAGTTACGCTCAACGTTCTATTTTTAAGACTCTAAAAGGGAGAAAAAGATATATTTAATAAATATTCTTATATTTAATAACTTTCATTAGTGTGTTGAAATTTTTCACATAATATAAAAAAGTTATGACGTCACAAATCAATTACATTAACCTGCTTCCGTTTATATCCCCGCGGCTACAAAGGACGTTTGAGTTTTGTGTTGATTTTTTTGCACAAACCAAACTTAATTAAAAAGAATACAATAAATTGATTTGTACGACAAGAATTGCCGTAAGGCTTTAAATGAATAAAAATAAATTCAGAAGTTTTTAAAGCAAGAGAATTAAATCTTATCTTGAATACTTAGCATAAATCGATTTTTATGCTTTATTTTTCCGTACCAAAAAGAAAAAAACACAATCAATTTAATGCTTTATGAGCTGTATTTCATGCAATATTATTTATTAAACGCAACACAAATCATAATGTCTTTACTTCCGCAGAAGTTGGGATATATTAGTGTTAACTTTAAAAGTTTTATCTAAAGTTCTACAATTTGATTTTTATATGCTTAATTAGAAACACATGTTAGCTGCAAAATGTGCAACCGGCATTCTGTATAAATTTCTAAGCAATGTATATATTGCCTAAAAGAAGCCAGCAATGTGTGAGGAAATTTATTTTTCGCACATTTCCTAATCATTTTATATAATTCTAGTTAAGAAACCGGGTAAATCTGTGTCTGATTTGTTTCGAATATCGCGTATGTAGACAAGTGGTGTTTAATACGCTCTTCCGACTCAAAATAGGTCAATTGTACTTGGATATGTTTTTGAGAAGGGGCTGTTGTCAACGTACGCAACTATGCTAAAACTTGTTGAATTAGTTTTATGCTATGTTTAAGCTTATTTTAAGCATTATTTACAATGCCAAGGCATTTTACAGAAGGCCTGTTTTCGGACTTTATGGGCAACATTTGATACAGAGTGGGACGAAAACACTTTTTTTTCTAACTGATGATCTGTAGTCTACAAAAGGAATCATCGTTGGAACGATTATCATATTAAAAAGATTCAAATTTTTATATAATATCTTGAATTCTCGCAATTGTTTCATAAAGTTACTGTTTTTTGATGTTTTAAGCAATTAAGTAAAAACTGAAAACATTTTCAATGTTAGGTAGTGCAAAAAAGGTACCATTGGTGGCACTAATTTCCAATAAAAAAATTCAGGCGCAGGCTATTATCTCTACCTTTGCCACAAATTATATATATATATATATATTTTGGAAATTTCCACTTAACGTTTTTAATAAACTTTGTCAAAACTTTGAACTAGTTTCCGCCAAATTTATCAGAAATAATTACATAATTTATGCATAGTTATTACATATTAATAATTGCATGGGTTATGGTTCATAGTCTTACACATATTCAAAGAAAACTAAATCACTCGGACTCATTAGAATAACGAGGTTCTCCATTTTCAAGCTTGTCTTTTTAAAGGTTCTTTGGGTCTTCAGTTGTTCTGGGACGACAAAACTACCATATCTCATAGCTGCTGTGGAAGAGCAGTTGAAGAGTGATAATTCTAAACACACAGATTGCCTAATACGGTCTAAAGATATACATTCCATAGAACATGCTTGGAACTTCCAAGGGAGGCGCTTGGTTGCAAATAATATATTGTCAGTGAAGTCTAGCTTTGAAGAGATTGCACTTCTCTTCACGGTTTTATTATAAATATTCTAGAGCTGCAATTGGTTCTACAAAAGGAATGGGTAGCAATGCATCGAGAACTCATTAAAGACTTCATTTTGAGCATCAACAGATGGAAGACCTGTACAGTAGTCATAAGAGCACCTTTTTAGACTACTTTCCCGTTAAAAATAAAAGAAAGACGAAAAAAGTATTAAAGTAGCTTAATGCATCTAAAAAATATCGTCCAAAAAGTCCAAAATGTATCGCCAAGTTAAAAGGTAACAAGAAGTTCTGTCAAGAACTAAACGAGCCTACTTTCCCGTACATCGACATCGGCATTCTAGCATCTGATCATTATTCTCCTGATCATCTGAGACTAAACATTATGTCAAACATACCTTTTTAGCACTTAAAGCTGATTTCTAAAAGCAAAATATACCCCTCTCATCAGATGAAATAGAGACATAAAAAGTAAATAAATGAATAAATGAAGTTTTATCGCACCTTTTAAAGAATGTAACTGTTACAGTTCTTCCGCAGAAAAATTCCTCAATCGTTTTCAAAAAAAAAAAAAAAATTAAAAGTACAAAGTACATCAAAACATATTTTATCAAAGAAAGGAAAAAAAACTCGTCCGTCGATAAAATGTCTCGATTTTCACTTTTAAACCGTTGCCAGTTGTTAAATATAAATAAAGAATAAAATGCCCTCGTGAATGAAACACTTTTGTTAAAAAAAAATCGTCTGCCAAAAAAAAAATAATAGTAATAAATACAATAACACAAATGAATAAATAAACAAAAAATCGTCTGCACAGTCAGTCATTTTTTTCTGAGCCTGCAGTTCCGCCATGTTTGTGGAGTCGGAGTCGGAATCAGAGTCCTCACAGAAGATTATTCAGAAAAGTACTTTACAAACATTATTTATCAAAACCATTTTTTTTACAAAGTTAGTTTGAAGGAAATCCGACTTTAAGTTCCAGGATCAACATTCAACTTAAATTCCCCGTAGGCGCTAATGTTAAATTTTTTTCTGAACGGTTCAATATTGAACGAAAAATGGTTCAAACCAAAAAGCGAAATAAGGGAATGAACCTCTCCGAGATCTTTCAAACAAAAAAAAGTTTATTCCATTCGGATGGTTCACTCAGAAGTTATTAGGTGGGGAAAGGTTGCTTGAACGGTTCAATGTTGAACGAAAAAATGTTCAAATTGAAAATTTAAATACTGTAATGAAGTATCCTTGCTGAGATCCTTCGAACAAAAAAAAAAGTTTATTTAAATCGGACTGTTCACTCAAAAATTATTAGGGGTGACAGCTTGCTTGAGCGGTTCAATGTTGAACGAAAAATTGTTCAATTCGGAAATGTAAATACGGGAATGAAGTATCCTTGATAAGATCTTTCGAACAAAAAAAAGTTTGTTGAAATCGGACTGTTCACTCAAAAGTTAGCATCGCGGGACAGGTTGTTTGAACGGTTCAAAGTTGAACCAAAAATTGTTCAAATCGAAAAATCAAATATGGGAATGAGTTGTACTCGCCGAAATCTTTCCAACAAAAAAAAGTTTGTTCCAATTTGAATGTTCATTCAAAAGTTATTAGGGGGGAAAGGTTGCTTGAACGGTTCAATGTTGAACCAAAATTGTTCAACTCGAAAAATCAAATATGGGAATGAGTTGTAATCGCTGAGATCTATCCAACAAAAAAAAGTTTGTTCAAATCGGAATGTTCATTCAAAAGTTATTAGGGGGGAAGGGTTGCTTGAACGGTTCAATGTTGAACAAAAAATTGTTCAAATCGAAAATGTAGATACAGGAATGAAGTATCCTTGAAAAGATCTTTCGAACAAAAAAAAGTTTGTTCCAATCGGACTGTTCACTCAAAAGTTAGCATCGCGGGACAGGTTGTTTGAACGGCTCAAAGTTGAACTAAAAATTGTTCAAATCGAAAAATCAAATATGGGAATGAGCTGTACTCGCCGAGATCTTTCCAACAAAAAAAAGTTTGTCCAAATCGGAATATTCATTCCAAAGTTATTAGGGGGGACAGACAGACCGACCGACAGACCGACACACAAATTCCCCATCTCAATACCCTCCCAAGCAGCACAAAGGCGTTCAAAACACGTTCTGCAACACGTACAGAGCGCACCAGCCGGCACGTTCAAAACACGTTCTCGCAGCACGTGTTGTCAACGTCTATGTGTCTCATCGATCGATGGTAATATGACACGTCGAAATCTGGTGTTGACCACCTTTTTTTGTCCCAGTTTTGAACGTGGAATGATAGGTTATATTTAGGTTCTGGAAATACGTTTGTTTTCAGTGCTCCCCAGCTGAAAAAGTATACTGCGTATATCCCACTATCCGGTGGCCGCGACGTGTTTTAACCGTGACGTCATTTTTGATCCACCATTTTTGATCCATGATCGTCGCCATCTTGCTTTTAATTATTTAATTACTTTATTTATTTAAATTAACTATTTATTATTTAATTACTTTGAATTTAATATATTCACTCCGCGGGATTCGAACGCGGGTCCCTTG